>JAQQSW010000689.1:0-15569 GCA_028646575.1 Pseudocheirus occidentalis
GGGTCTGGTGTGCAATGGTGTGACCTGTGCTGGACTGTGTTTCTCTCTCACCCTGGTGCAACATACCTTTTCTGTCAACCTTCTAAGTTGTCTTGGGATGGAAAATTCTTTCACTCCATCTCTGTGTGGGTTCTGCCACTCTTGAATTTGTTTAGAGTCATTATTTAAAGGTATCTAGAGAAGTTTGGGGGAGAACTCAGGCAAATTCCTGCCTTTACTCTTCCGTTTTGGCTCTACCTCACCTCTTCCATCTTCTTACACTTAATTCTACTCCAGCATTCCACAGTTCAGCCACCCTGGTCTTCTTGCTTCTCTTCACATACAGTGCTCTATTTCCTGACAGGTTATTGTATTGGAGTTCTCCCATGCTTGGAATGCTCTTCCTTAGCACCTCTGACTCCTAGTTTCTTTGGCTTCCTTCAAGACTCAGCTTCTGCAGGAGACATTTCGTAATCCTTTCTCTTTCCCCTAAGATAAATTTAAAACTATACAAACCATTTAAACTATACATCTTTGATTGACATGGCTATTTTCATGTTGCCTCTCTCAAAACCTGATGTCCTTGAGGGCAGGGAGTGTAATGTTATCTTTCTTTGTATCCCCAGTGCCTAGTATGATGCCTGGTACACAGTAAGAGCTTTAAGAAGTTTTGTTCACTGACTGACTTGACTCTTTTTTCTTTAATAGTTATTCGTTTAATATTTATTAATTACAAATAATTAATAAATAATTGATTATAAATATTAAATATTATTTAATATTTATAAAACAACAGTAGCATTTAAGAAAACATTTAATATGTCTAAGAACACACATTTAATAATATTAATTTAGCTCTAGGAGAAATATGCCATTCTAATTCCATTTTTTATAGATAAGGAAATAAATATCTAGAGAGATTGAAATGATTTGCCAAAGGTCCCAGTTTCAGGCCCCTACGGTTTTAGAATATGAAGCATTCTTGGGCTTTTTGGGAGATAGGCTTGGGTCTTGTCCCCTTTGCAGCTGGAGTCCTCTAGCTAATGTCTTGCCTATAGAAAAAGGATAGGTAAAGCATAATTTATATTATGAATAGAACAAAATAGATATTATTTTTGTGGGGAATGTTCAGTTATTGCCTAATTCTTTTAATTTTAAACCTAATGGACTGAAATGTTATTGATACCCTTTTTATAATACTTAAGGAAATTTAAAGAAAAGAGACAGTATGACCGAAAGGACAGAAAACTGACGTCAGCATCAGAGAGATATGGGTTCAAGTCCTGCTTCTGAAACATGCTGACTCCATGCCCCTGGATAATTCATTTAAATATTCACTGTCCCCAGCAGTCTCTGAAACTATAAATTTCAGAAGAGGTGATTATCAGCATTGATAGAGGGAATTTCTTATAGGGAGCTCCTTATATCAAAGAAATTTCAGGTTTGATTTCTACTTTGTACTGCCACCACTCCCCCCACCACAAAAAAGAAAAAGAAACCAGGTGCAGAGGTAAGATGGATGTTGAGAGTACAAAGGGATTTAAAAATTATCTAACTCAAAATTCTCATTTTCCATATGAAGAAAGTGAGGCCCAGAGATTCGAAAATAACTTGTGGTAAAGCTCATTAGTAACAGAGCTGGACTTAGACCATGCTTATTGACCCCAAGCCTACTTCTGTTTACAAGATTCCATGACTTAATTTCACTCACCCCTTAAGAAGTATTCCATTATTAAAAGTATCCAGATGAGTCAAGGTTTGAACAGTTGAGAGGCTATACTATGAATTCATCTTGAATGCTGGACAAGATACTAAGAGAGCAGGTTTTGGCAAATTTGTAAGTTGAAGAAAAGCTGCTGGGACTGGAGCCTTATTGGGAATCTGGAGGTTACAGGAAACACAGAGTTTTGGAGGTTTTGTCCACTGGCAGAAGAATTGACATTAAGGATTGGAAAGGTGTTGTTTTGGCCTGTATTGGATTCCCTCCTATTGAAGGTCTTCAAGCAAAGACCTTGAATACTCACTTGTCAGGGATGTTATGTAGGGTTATCCTGTTCAACTAGATTGACCCTGAGGTCTATTCTGACTGAGACTGTGATTCTGCTTAAGCAGTGATGAGAGTATCAAGAAGTTTGAGACCCAGAGAGAAGCAATAGTTTGTGCAGACATTTGAATTAAGATAACTGGGAATTACAGATTTCACATTATGCAAGCATAGGCTTGGGTAAGACAAGGTTTTTTGGGAATGGGACAGATTGGGAATTTTTAAAAAATGTTAGTCTTTCCTTCTGTATTTTAATCTTTGCTTCTCTCTCCCCATCTCAGTTTTTCTCTCATATTTGTCCTGTTATCGAATGTATTCTTTCCCCTGCCCATAATATGGTATGAATATAGTTTACTTTTTAAAAATTTGTCAAATTTGCTAAATAGTTTAAAGTTCTGTACTTGTAATTTATAAAGAGATAGAGTTGAAACTTTTATATTTTTCTTTCCATAAATGCTCAACTTCATAATAAAATTAAGCTGTGATTGTATATGACCTTCAATGATTTTTTTGTGCCTTTAAATCAGTGATTAGTTTAAATGGTCAGCAATCAAGTTATTTGATAGTTTTTGAAAGGAAACTAATGTTAAACAGCCCTTCATCACCTTACCTAAATGATTATTGAAACTTATGAAGAATTAAAGTCTTGAAATTTTATGTTGATAATTGATAGTCACGCAGGATACCCTGGAATGTCAAACAATTGATGAAGTTTTAATGTATGAGCTGGCATATTATGGTTGGAGAATGAGTCCAGCATCCTTGTCACTTGACCACTTTTAGCATCATTTTACTCATTTTTAAAATGTGGATGTTGGTTTGGATAATCTATGAAGTTTGTTTCAGTTTCCAATCCATTGACTTCAGACATCCAAAAATTTTCCAAGTGCTTTGGTGTTTAGAGGAAATGGGTATGTTATTAATATAGGTGATCCTCATTGAAAAGATTATAAAATGTCCGCTAGGAACTGAAAATTTTGGTTGTAAGAGAAAGTTTGAGTTTTTGCAGCTTCCTCCCCCCCCCCCAATGATGACTGCAGTGGTATGACAACATTAAGGGCAAAGATCAAGATTTTCCAGACACCTTGTAGCCAAGTAGACAACCACGTGTAGCACTAGTACCATGGACAGATACCCCGCAGGCTTTTTCTTTGTCATTCAATGTGTTCAAATGGTAACTTACTTCAGAATAACTAGGAAAATATAAATTGTAAAAATTTTACTTCTTTTGTTGCTTCTGAAGTCAAGAAAATTTACAGAATTATTTTGGAAATTATTATTTTTTAAATGCAATCATTTGGTAAACAATCATCAAAAATATGAGTTTTTAATTATATATCTGGAGTTCTTTAGAAGTCATAACTTCCTGTTAAAGTAATAAACTGCCTGGACCAGATTTTGACATCCTGAAACGTATTTAGTTTGTATAAATGAAAGAGAGCTTAGCTTGAGTCACATTTTCTTGCAATTCTGAATAACCAGAATTCACACAGGAATGAATCCTGTTACTATTTTTTGTTTTCAGAGAAACAGGCAAAGTGGTAGGAGGGCCCTATATTTGCAGCTTTATGAAAGAATTCCATAAATCAATCCTAGTTCTCCAAAATCAGTAAAAGAATAAAACAGAAACATTGTGTAAGATAGGAAAAGTGTAATTCCTTACTGTATGTTATCTGATTCCTTCCTTTACCCAGGTAGTCAGTGAGGAAAGTGATATTTATGCATATGTCACTGAAATGATTGACAACATTCCAAGGCCAGCACTTATTCAGAAATGTGACAGTTATAGAAGGTGAAGATGTGATAAGATTGAGTGACCTGCCCAGGCAAAGAGCAATTAACCAAGGAAATTAAAATTAAATCCCTTTTAGAAAATGCTGGATAAATAAATGAAGAGTAACCAATTTTTTGTTATTATGGAGTCATTTCAGTTGTGTCCAACTCTTCATTTGGGATTTTCATGGTATATATATTTGGGTATTTTGCTATTTCCTTGTCTACCGCATTTTACAGATGAGGAGACACACATTTTGTGTCACATGGCCAGTGTCTAAGGTTGGATTTGAATTCAGGTCTTCCTGACTTCAAGCCCGGCACTCTCTCCACAGTGTCGCCTAGTTGCCCAGGTATAAATTAGTGAGCCCAATAACCCTCCCCTTGGCAGAAAAGAGAGGTCTTATTCTTATTTAACAAGCAGGGATCCAAAATCCTCCCTCTGCCATACACCTGGCCCAGGAGACAAGTGGTATTGTGGAGATAACTTTGGAATTGGAAGGTAGGTAATTTGGATTCAAATCTGGACTTTGGTTACATGCAAATAGACAAATAATTTAATCACCTGAGTCTCAAGTTTCTCATGTTAACAACTGAGGATGTAGGTGGACAGTGCTGGTAAAATTAAGAAATCTCTAAAATCTCTTCTGAATTAACATTCATCCTTAACATTCATTGAAGAAGAAAGAACTTCAGATTTGGAATCTGAAGGCTCAGACTCTGCTGTTTACTATGTTTGAGAACTTGGATAAGTTACTTAAAGTTTACAAGCCTCAGTTTTCTCATCTGTAAAATGAGAGGATTATATTAGGTGATCTCTAAAGTGCCATTTGGGGTTAGTCTTTTGTTTAATGCCTGGTGAATAGGGGAGAAGGAGGAATGTGGGCCTCCTGCCAAGTGGGATATGTCACAGTAGAGTCCAACCACCGTTCCAGAGGCTGTAGTTTTCAACTGCTAATGAAAAGCCCTGGGGCTTTTAGATGATCAAAGGTTCACTCTAAGTCAAGAGTGTGAACTTGCCACTAAAAGGAGCTAGTGGAATCTTAGACCACATTAATAAAAATATGTCAAGATTACAGGAGTGAATGGTGCCATTGTGTTCTGGATCTGGGTTAGTAGGAGGGTGCTGCATTTGCAAGAAGAATCTTCACACACAAGATCCCCTGGAGGAAGGTGGCAAAAAATGGGTAAGGGTCCTGGAAATATGTCATATGAAAAATGATTGAGAGGGTTGGAGATGAAAGGAAGAAGACTGGCTATTTTAGATTGTCATATGGAAGAGACACTAGGCTTGCTGGATTGCAAACTATTCTGCAAAGACATAATTACCAAAATGATTTGCCTCTGGTCAAAAAATGGAGAGGTTGCTCAGTGGAACAGATGAGGTTCACAACATACAGAAACAAATAAACCTAGTATTTTGGTAAGCCTAGAGGCCCTTTAGTAGAGTAAGGACTCACTATTTAACAAAAACTGGTATAAAAACTGGAGAGCAATCTGACAGAAATTAGATAGACACCAACATTTCACACTTTATACCAAAACAAACTGCAAATGCATACATGACTTAGACACAAAATTTGTTGCTTTCCATCATTTCAGTTGTGTCTGGCTCTTTGTGTCCCCATTTGGGGGTTTTCTTGGCAAAGATACTGGAGTGGTTTGCCATTTCGTTCTTCAGCTCATTTTATAGATGAGGAAACTGAGATAAACCGAATTAAGTGACTTGCCCAGGGTCTTACAGGTAAATGTCTGAGGCTGGATTTGAACTCAGAGTCTTCCTGAATCTAGGCCTGGATCACAGAATATAAAATGGACATTTTTGATGCACGCTTTGATGCTGTCAAGCACCCTTCTCCTAGATACTTTTTTCTCTCTAGGTTTTTATGACATTTCTTTTTCCTGGTTTTTCTTATTGTTTGACTGATTCCCAATCCCCTTCATTGAATCATCATCAGGGTTGTACTCATTAATTGTGTATGTCCCCAAAGCTTCTGTTCTGGGCCATTTTCTTTCTTCTCACTACACTGTTTTTCTTGGTGATTTATCAGCTACCATAGATTCAGTTATCATCTCTATGATGATTCTAAGATCTGTTTGTCTAGCCCTAACCTATTTCCTGGTGTTGGGTCTAGCATCTTCAGCTTCCTGTTAAATATCTTGAACTAGCTGTCTCATAGACATCTTAAAGCTCAAAATGTTCACAACTGAACTCATTATGTTCCTTTCCCTACCCTCAAACCTCTCATCTTCTTAAATTTCCCCTTACTCTCTAGGGTTCTACCACCATTAAGTCACTCACACCTTGTGACCACGGTGCCTTCCTTGGTGCCTCACTCTCTTGCATGTTTCACGTCCAATATGTTACTAATCGTGTTGATTCTACTTTTGCAATATCTCTTACATATGTTCCATTTTTTCTTCTGACACTGACCCTAGATGGGTGCAGGCCATCCGTGATGATCCAGTGACACTGACTTGGCTATTTCTTGAACAAGACATTCATCTCCCAACTTGCAATCTTTTTGCTGACTCCCTCATTGCTAGAATTTTCTCCCTCCTCATCTCTGCCTTCTGACTTCTATGGCTTCTGTTAAATTTTAGCTAAAATCCCACCATCTGCAAAATTTTCTTAGTCTTATCTAATCCTAGCACTTAGCAAAGTGCCTGGCACACAGTAGGCACTTAATAAATGCTTATTGACTTGACTTCATTTGAATCCCACTCTTTCGCTCTCAACACTCACCAAGGATTGTTCCTTTGTTACTTTCTTGATGTATTCTTTTCCTTTGAGAGTTCATCTATCTATTCCCATGGCTTAAACATTTACCCCCAAATAAACAATTTCCAAATCTGTCTATATAGTAAAGAGAATCATGAAATCTCAGAGTTGAAAAAGACTTCGGTATTCATCTAGTACACTACATGACCAAGTGTCCATTCTATAAAATCCTAAGAAAATAAACATCTTAGAGAGCACTGACCCTGGAGTCAGGAGTACCTGAGTTCAAATCTAGCCTCAGACACTTAACACAAAAAACTAGCCATGTGATTTTCTTGGGCAAATCACTTAACCCCAATTGCCCTCCAAAAAGCAAAAAAAAGAAAAGAAGCATCTCATGTTTACTATAGTAGATATTCATGATCTCTCAAGATAGCTATATATATATACATATATATGTATATATATATATAGCTATCTCAAGACAGCTATATAAATTTTTCCTTATGCTAAACCTAAATCTGCCTCTTTGCATTTTCCACATATTTCTCCTTGTTTCACTGTCTCTGACTAAGCAGAACAAGTCTCTTCCATGTGATGTCCCTTCAAGTACTTAAAGGCCATAGTCACGTCCCCAGTAAACTTTATCTTCTCTGGGATAAGTATCCCCAGTTGACTAGATTTTTCAGAGGGTATGTCCCCTCATCATTCTATTGGTGCTTCTCTAGACATGATCTAGTTTGCCATTTTCCTCTCTCAAATATGAAGAAAGAATCCGAATTCTTTCCTGTCATCTCCAATCTTTCAGTTCTGGATGTTTCTCCATTTTTGACTCCCTCTCATCTCAAACTGAAAATATCCAAAACCAAATTCAGCACCTCTCCCCAAATCAATCTCATTTCCTTGAATTGAGTCTCCTTTCTGCATGCATCATTCCTGCCATGACTATTCTTCAAACTTTGTGTTGCTTTGCTTGGTCGACCTCCAATAACTCATCTCTCATCTTGTAAGTTTTCTAACATTTGAGGCTGACTCCATTAATCTGACTCCATTTTCGAGTTGACCTTGTTTTTCACTACTTCTGAACATTCCCTCTTCACTCAAGTGAGGCATAATATAGTGGAAAGAGTATTTGACCCCTCTTCAACTTCTACATCTTCTTTTTTATGGCATTATTCTTAAGTTCACTGCCCTGACGGTTCCTCCCTTCTCCCTCCTTCCCACCTAAACCTTACCCCTGTTTCAAGACCAAACCTCAATCCTATTTCCTCCAGGAAACTGTCCCTGATTATTTCAGGCTTCATCCGTCTCCTCTCCTGAACTTCATAGCACCGCTCTCTGTGCCACCACAGCAATTTATTGCTTAATGATATATTACCTTGTATTGTTTCTTGCTGTTTTATAAGAGCTAGTCCTGCTTCCCCAAGTACCTTGTAAACTTTTCCTGGGCAGGGACTACATTTGTAATGCTTTTATTTCCATCATGCTGCACAATGCTAGTACATAGTGCTCGATTTTCTATGTCAACTGAAAATGATAAAACATTTTAATAAGCAAGAATTATTCAGTCAACAATGTAAGCAAATTAGTATTGGATGGAGATGATTCTAGAAATGAACCACTATAAATGATCCTATCTTTAGTTTTCAACTCTGTTCAACAATATTTTTCCATCACCTACCATGTGCCAGTCACTATGTTAAGCATTCAGGATATCAGGGCACCAAGACAGGGCACCACATTGTCATTGAAGTATTTTTGTACACATTGACCTAGTAGAAAAATATTTAGAAGAGGCAACTAGGTGGCATAGTAGGTAGAATATTGCGCTTGAAGTCAAAATGACCTGAATCTAAATTTATTTTTCAGGCACACTCAGCACACATAACCCTAGGGGAATAACGTATCCTCTCAGCCTCAGATTTGTCATTTATAAAACAGGAAGGGGGAAGGGAAGAATAAACCTGCTATATTCCGCACACAGTGCCAAGCACTTCACAAACATGATCTCACTGAAGCCTCATAACCACCCTGGGAAGTAAGTGCTGTTATAATCCCCATTTTATAGTTGAGGAAACTGAGGTAAACACAAGTACTTTGCCCAGGACTATAAAATTACCACTAGTAAGTGTCCGAGGCTGGATTTGAACTCTGGTTTTCCTGACATCAGGACCAGAACTCTATCCATTGTGCCACAATGTGGAACAGTGTGGGACATAGAGGACAATAACTAACAAGGAAGAACTTACTTTGATTTTTCATACATATGTATGTGTGTGTACATGTATAATTCGTACGTATAGTATATATTCCTACAATTCCACCTAAAACCCATAAGTGAAAGGAAAGAATGTCAGAGATAGTAACTAGCAAGGAAGACCTTGCTTTGAGATATGTGTATATACATGTATATATGTATACATGCATGTATTATATACATGTATATGTATGCATATATCTCTATGCCTATATGTATGTATAGCTATAGATATGTGTGCATACACATATAATTCATATGCATAGTATATATAAATACATAATGCCATATGTATATGTGTGATATTAAATACATCTATACACAACATATACATCTACACACATATCTACACATACACACACACACACGTGTGTGTGTAGCTAGGTAATGCCATAGTGCATAGAGTGTTGGACCTGGAGTCAGGAAGTCTCATCTTCCCAAGTTCGAATCTGGCTTCAGATAACTTACTAATTGTGTGACCCTGGGCAAGGCACTTAACCCTGTTTGCCTCAGTTACCTTATCTGCAAAATGAGCTGGAGAAGAAATGGCAAACAACTCTAGTATCTTTGCCAAGAAAACTCCCAATAGTGTCACAAAGAGTTGGACATGACTGAAAAATGACTGAACAACAAATATACATACACGATTCCCATTTCTCAGGATTGCTGGTATCCCTTCTGGCTTAGATTTGCTAATATGCACAGATCAGTGCTACTTAGTTACTTATCCAGGCAACTGTTACTTCACAGATGAGGCGATAACTGGGATCTGACCAGCATTGCCTGCCTCATGTCAGAATTGGAATTAGCAACACCCCATAAGAACTTCCAAGTTTATTTTATACCAATCACAGACTGTAGCTCTGGATTTTGTACCACAGGCCAAGAATGGTTTTTACATTTTAAAATAAAGTTTTATGTAAAAACCATTCTTAGTTCCCAGACCCCTGGGCTGGATTAGTTTGCTGACCTCTGCTTTATACTCTCCATAAAGGTGTCCTGGGGTAGTGAATAGAGTGCTGGATTCAGAGTCAAGAAGAGCAGGCTTCTAATGCTACTTTTTTTTCTTAATAGCTGTGTATACAGGAGCAATTTTCACTTTTATTCTCTGAGCTTCGAGGTTTTCTCATCTCTGTCGAACATAGTACGTGCCTCAAAGAATTGCTGGGAAGATGAGATACTGTATGTAAAGGACTTTCAATCAGTCAGTCAACAATCATTTATTAAACACCTGCTCTATGCCAGGCATTGTGCCAGGATACACTGGGGATACAAAGAAGGAATAAAAGCTTTAGGGCACGTATGCTCGTTCCTGCCACCTCATGACCTTTGTTTCTTTTGCTAGCTTTCTCTCAATATTTTAAAAGCTTTTTATTCCATGTAGCTTGGAAGTTATGAATGTTTAGCATAAAACAACATTTAAAACTCTTATTTTTATTTTTTTCCATATGGGTATTATGTCCTGACAATTATGGATGACAGTTCATATGATGATGGTGATGGTGATGCTAATGATATGTGCCTTTAATGGATTTTTCTTCTGATTTTGTGGCCCCTGAGACATAGCAGAGCTCTCACTTGCTCAAGGTTGCAGATTATTCTTTGGTTTGAATCAGCTCAATGTCAAACACAAGGATTCAGTTATCTCCTTGATGCTGATTTGTTTTCTTTGGCAATGGATCACAAGCCAAGATTATGAATAGTAGGACTGCGTTAGAAGTGTTTAACTCCATCTAATACTTTTAATCCCTAATACATACACACATACATGCACACATTCATATATGTTTATGTACATTAAACCAGATCCGTGATTTCATTAGTGTAGGGAATTTCTGTGGAATAACTTCCTCTCCCAAAGGAGACTGGCATCAGCTTATAGCATAGAGAAGTTAAGATGCACAGTCACATTGACAGTATGTGTCAGGGGAGAGACTTAAGAGGCTAAGTAAACTTACCCAAACTGTTAGTAAACATTGGAGGCAAGTCCCAAACCAGTATGTATATATGTGTGCATACCATGCATACCAACATATGTGTTTATATAAACATACAGGTATATGTACATATATGAATGTATATGTACACATACACATATGTGTATATTGTGCATATATATATACACACGTATGTATCCAGAAAGGACTGGTTGTATTATTTGTTCCCTTATGCAAGTGACCTTATGCAAGTCCTTGCCTCTCTGGGCAGAGAGACTGGCATGTCGTAAGTACTTAATAAATGTTCATTGATTTATTGGGAGTTTTTTCATCTTCAAAAGGAGAGAGTTGGACCAGATGATCTCCAGCTCCAAAACTATGATCTTGTGACTCTTAAGTCTAGTGCTTGTTCTAGTCCACCATTTGTCCTCTGATTAAAGTTGATAAAGACATTGTTTTCCCCTAAATATGAATGTTAACCTTATAGCTATTTGCTACCAGATCTTGAGTAGAGCTTAGTGGAATAGGGATGAATGGAAGAAGCTCTTGAGATGCCTTTCAGACCCGAGTCTAGGATTCTCTGCAACACTGTGATTTTGTGCAAACAATTGTATCTGCACCTTGAAAGCTTCGTAGAGAACTGAGGCAGCTATACAAGTAGTTCAAGTTTTCCAACCAAATTAGTTATGGACCAAATTATGTACTAGATAAAGTGTGTGGTTGAGAACCTCTTCTCTCATTCTCCCTTGGGTAGTGCCCAGTGCTGTAGACACCAGTGTGGTTAAATTTATGACCAGCGTTGCCAGGATCCGCTATAGCCAATACCACGTGAAAATTGAGTTGAGACGTGTTTCAAAAATAAATATAACTACAACACAATACGGATAATGATAATTTGTGGTTTTCTAAGTCAATAATATGTCCTGTAAGTATCCATTTCTATTTGATGTTAGCAACATGAGAGAAAAAGGATAATTGCCCATGGAGTCAGATGCCATGGGTTAGTGATGCAACCCTGGTGTTGTTTGTATTGGCTCTTGGTCCTTGTGTAAAGCACATAATCTGAGCCTCAGTTCCCTTATCTGAAAAATGGGAATAACAACATAACACTTATCTTCATTACTGTATAGGATTGTTGTGAGGAAAGTGTTTTATAAACTATAAAGCTTATGTAAATGTGAATGAACTAATATTTCCATCTTCCTCACTTTCCCATCAAAGCTTGTCTACTTCTCTGCTCCTTTCTTTAATAATCCTCCTTTCTGTGTAGTCAGATGAATAGGAGACTTGGAAAATCTGCATATCCTCAGAGGTGCTATGTGTTCCTGGGAATACTTCCTTTTTTTTTCTGGGAAGGAAATACCCAGTCCTCCAAGATACTTGGAGCGAAAGAGGAAGGGCCTCTTCCTCAAATTACATGAAGAAGGTAGTTACTTGTTCTTCCTTTGCTCAAGCAAACTCCCATTCTCATCATAATTCTGGAGGTTTTAGGTAAAAGCACTTTAAAGATCTAGAATACTGAGACAAGTGTCTCCCCTTCATTCTACAAGTATAATGCAGACTAAATGTTGCTTTCAACCAGAGGAGCTCTTAGATTTCAGTTCTGCCATCTAGTGGCTACCACAAAAAAGTGTCTGTTTTCCACATATTTATTTTTACATGGGTCTTGCTAGTTTAAAACCTGCCAATACAGGCTGGTTGTTCATCCTAACCATGAGAGGACAGCCACACAGAGTGTTTGAATACAAATGAACATTCAGCTAAAATTTTTCTTTGTGAATAAGGCTTATACACATGCTACTAGAATGAAATCACCTTAACCAGCACCAGGTAGAGGGAATTAGCATCCTCTTTGGAGAAGCAGGCAGTCATTGACAGGAAGCAGGCCTCAAAGTCACACAGGCCAGGATTCATGGGCCCACCCTCTGATACATGCTGACTGTGTGACACAGAACAAGTCACTTCACCAAGAGAGAAAGATAGGTGGTACAGTGGAGAAAGTACTCACTGTGTTACCTTGGTTCATTTTATATTTTAGTGATCTAGGAAACTCTCTAAAATTATAATTTTGCAAGAAGGTAGAGGAAAACCCCCACTGGGGGCTCTCTCCACCAAAGAAGTCGCAAGTGCCAATCCTATACTGGCATGGTCCAACCATTACAACTATTGCTAACAATTCCTCTGCACCCCTTCGGTGATTTAAGTCCTGAAAAAAAGAACGTTTTATACCTATAGTTATATCATTCCCACGTAAGTCTTAATAAATAGAGTCTTATATATTTTATACATGATACTATAATTTTGATTGGAATTCTTTCTCACTTCTCTTTTGAGTTTATTTGGTAATGTGCAGAAAGACTAATGATATTTGTTGGTTTATTCTGAATCCTACTGAATTACTCAAGTTATAGGATGCTCTAAGTGAACTACAATCACAAGTAGCAGTAATCTTGTTTATTCTTTGCCTGTGTGTATTTTCCAAATTTCTTTTCTTTTTTTTCAGGGGGGGGGATTGGTAGTACTGGCTCTTATTGATCTAACAGCTTTTTAAAAACTGCATCAAATAATAGTGGCAGTAATGGATATCTTTGCTTTACCTCTGAACTTCTTGAAAAGATCTCTACTGTTTCCTTTTTACAGATGACACTAGTTTTTGTTTTTAGCTAGATATTATTTACCATTTCAAGGAAAATCCTTATATTCCTATGCTTTCTTTTTTTTAATTTTTTTTTTTGCTTTTTGGAGGGCAGTTGGGGTTAAGTGACTTGCCCAAGGTCACACGGCTGTGCTAAGTGTCTGAGGCGGGATTTGAACTCAGGTACTCCTGACTCCAGGGCTGGTGCTCTATTCACTGCGCCACCTAGCCGCCCTATTCCTATGCTTTCTAATATTTTTGGTGTAAAAAGATGTTACATGATGTCAAAAGCTTTTTCTGAATATGTTGATATAACCAGGCTCCTTTGCTGCTTTTGTTATGACTTACAGCCTATGTTGTTGTTATTTTTTCCTAATGTTAAAGCAACCCTGTATTCTTTCCTAGGCCTCAGTTTCCTCATATTTAAAATGAAAAAAAGTAGGACTAGACAACTTCTCACATTTCTTCCAGCTCTCAGGCTCCTCTCTTATGATTATTCTTATAGCTCTGATCTTTATATAGAAATTATAGAAGGCAATGGAGAGAAAGCTGAAGTTGAAGTAAAGGAAAAACAGATCTAGCTTCTTCTTTCTCTCTTCATTGCTATAATACCACTTAAACAGCCTCTCTAAGTGAAAAGTGTCACTGTCTTTTTTGGTTGTATGGAGATGGGCAAAACCTAATCCCAATTTAGGATGGAATGTGCCCTGAAGGTATTAGTGGGAAATATTTACTTTGAAATAAATATCTCTGTGTAAAATCCATTTGACATTATGAGGTTAAATGGTGGCTCAAAGTGAGGAAGACATTCTTGGAATAGGGGCTTGAGCTTATGTTTGTAGAAAAGAAACACCATAGCCTTCCAGAGGTACGTTTAGAACACTGAGGATGAGATGTAGCCAGCTTGGCTGTGCTATAATGAGCCCAGACCCCTCCTCAATGTTACCTTGTTATCTCCAATGTTACCAATGTTACCTCCTTCATTCGATAGCACATTTGCCCTTCAAACAGTGAGAACTTAGGTTTATTTAAGTGTTCATTTGCTAGAGAAACTTGGAGGAAAAAATGCCACATTACATGCTGCATTACATGCAAATATACTCTTATTTCCTCCTCATATACAAGTCCTGAAGACACAAAAGTCATGCAAAAGATTCATTTTTTCTTTTCCCCACCTCAAGGAATGGGATGATTAATTGGATGATGATGATTAATGGGATGATTCAATTATTATTATTATTATTATTATTATTATTATTTAGCTGAAGAGCATCGTTTATTCTTGGTTGTCTTCTTAGCCATCTGCTTCTATAGCTGGGAGGCAGTTCTGATAATAACATGTTCATTGAAAGGAATTCTTGTCCTTGGACTCTCCCTTATAGTTTACAAAATCTCTGAATCTCTAAACAGAAATGAGAAATAAATTGGCAGTCAATGTAACTCAAGTATACATCCCAAAGTCATGGGGTTTTTTCCATTATAGTTTTAAAATAATGAATTATTGCAAATTTAATAACAGTTTCAACTAATATGAATAATAAAAATAATAAAATCCCAAGATGATGCAGTGTGAAATAGTTGTAAGAGGTGGCCTCTGAGCTAGAAAGATGTGGTTTCAAATTCTGCCTCTAACACTTCCTATATCTACTGACAAGTCATTTGACCTCTTAGAGTTTCAGATAACTTTCTAGGACTTATCTGCCAGCTCAGTAGACTATAGTTTCTTTTCTTGGAGGGAGTTTCCTTACTCATATCTGAAATTTTCTACCCTAAGAAAATTATAGATCTTTCAATAAAATACCAAAGGGAAACTTTAACAAAATAATACCTGATACTAGTTCACTTTTCTGCCTTCTTTTCTTTCTGTGAACTCAGGATATTTTGTTTCTGTAATTATTTTTATGTAGCCATAGTCATGGATAATACTTTTGTAAATGTGTATCAGTTACTTATAGACTGGAGAAGTATTTTTTGTCACATAATTTAACCTTCCAATCTTTTCTTTTTTAAAAAATTTAGGTATGTTGCTTTTTGTTCTGAAAAATATTTTTATTTGCATGTTATAAAATCCATTCATTTTCTCCATAGTACCATCTTTTACAAGTCTAATAGATAAAATATTTCTCTTTTCCACAATTAATATAAATGTATTATTGCTTTTCTTTTCTTTTTTTAATTTTATTTTCTTGGTTACATCATTCATTTCCACAAGGTTTTGAGTT
>JAQQSW010000689.1:16069-32079 GCA_028646575.1 Pseudocheirus occidentalis
TGTCTTCTGGCCTGATAGATGTGGTAACTGTGCCTCCAGTGCAGCTGATCTGCTCTCCTATAGTGCAGTTCCCCGCCCGATGCCCCAGGGCCTGAGCCCGCAGGGGTTTCAGCCGTGGGTCCCAGACTGCTGCGAAGAGCCCAGCCTGCTGTGCTACCTGTAGCAACAGATGTGCTTTCTGTCTTGTGGAGAGTTTTGGAGCTTGAAAACCTGTTTAGCGTCCCATTTTATGAGTTTTTCAGTGTCTTTGTGTGGGAGCTGTGGTGCTTTGCTGCTTCTACACTGCCATCTTGGCTCCGCCCCCCTATTATTGCTTTTCTTAAAAAAGAGTAAGCACATGAAATTTTGGTGTTAAAATTTGTATTTTATTGTAATATATAGTGTAAGATGTATACTCAATTCATTTTCTTCCATACCTCTAACAAATTTTCCTATTTTTATTAGATTATGATGCCATTCCTTAATGTTTTTGAATATTGGGTTTATAAAATGTTAAGTTTTTATGTACATTTGGGTTTTTCCCCTAGATTCCATATTTTTCTATTACTTTACTTTTTCTTTGTAAAAAATTTAGAACCAGATATATTTTTATAATGACCACTTTGTAGTATATTTTAAAAACCTTGTAGGACCAATGTTCTTTCATCATTTTATTTCATAGTTCCCTTTGGTTTTCCTGTCTCACTTGTTTTTAAATATATTATTTTATTTTATAAAATAACTAATTGGTATTTGGATTTATATTTTTGTGAATCTGTGCATTAATTTGGAAATGACTGACACATTTCCCATATTGATTATCCATTCATTTTCTGTATTAGATCTTTGGTTGTTAATTCCTCCTTTTATTTCTATGAAAGATATTTTAAAATTTTCTGTCATGTTAATGTATATCTTGACAACCTAATTAGATTTTTATTTTTCCTTATTGATATGATTTATTGTATCAGTCATTTTCCTAATATTAAAAACATCCTTACATTCCTTGTATGTAGCCTACTTGGTTGTAATGACTAACTTAGGAGATATACTTATGTTGTGACATATATCAGCTGCGGAGGGAAGAAGATCCAAAGCCTTTTCCTTCAATTAATTTTCTCTCACTGTACACTATTAGTAAACAAATCAAACTAGGAGAGGGCAGTCTAAGACAAAATGGCTGAAGATCTGGTCTCTTGTTTTTGTTTCTTTTTTTTTTTTTTTTACTGCCTGCACAGCCAATCAGAGAATCTCCTATTCACCACTATTTGTTAGCTGAATACAATCACTTACAGAAGGTGGCTAGGTGGCGCAGTGAATAGAGCACTGACCCTGAAGTCAGGAAGACTTGAGTTCAAATCCAATCTCAGATACTTTACACTTACTAGCCATGTGACCTTGGGCAAGTCACTTAACCCAAATTGCCCTGCCTTCCCAGCTCCAAAGAGAAAAATAAAAAGAACAATCAGTCACAGAATATTTATAAATTATTCAGTCTATCCAAGTCATAAATATATATATATATATATATGTATATATAAATACGACATTATAATTCTCCCAGAAGTAGAACTCCCAGATTCCTTCATGTAGGAAGATGCTGTGAACCTTCAGACATATACTAGTTCCCATTACATATTGATAAAGGAGTTTTGAACTCTTCATTATTAGTAGTTTTTTTGTTTGTTTATGTCTTTTATCAAGACTGCTAAAATTTTTTGTAATTGTTAAATTCTTAAAATTGTTGTGACATTTTTCAGTGATATCTGTAAATACATTTCCTTGTTCATCACAGTTTTTCTGGCTTGACTTTTACCTGTCATTAATACTACTATGGATTTTCTTGATCTCTAAGTAATATGTTAACGTACATACTTTTGGTTGGCATTAACTATGTCTCTAATATAGTGTTACTCTTAAAATTCATTTTTCTTTTGGTGGGTTGAATCCATTTACATTTAGCATTGTAATAGTTAAATTAGATTTATATTTTATAATTCTTAAATTGCTATTAATTTTTATACAAAAATATGAACTTAAAAAAATCATTCTATTACTAAGTCTGAATGAAAGAACATTACACAGAATGTCTATATTATATTCTATCAACTGTATTTCTAAACTAGACCCTCCCTTTCTCCTGTACCCATTTGTCAAAGATAGGAACTTCATCATAAATATCATTGCCTCCTTCCCTTCCCCTCTCCTCCTTATTCACATGGCTTTTATCTTTATCTATAATTCTGTTTACATTATTTACTCCAATTTCTTTGAAGTTTCTTGGCCTCTATCATTTTTTCCCCATATCAACTAATTGTTGATTTGTTGGTTGATAATCAATTGATTGGTTAATATATCAACAATTAAGTCATTTAACCAATATCAGCTATACTTTTTAAAAACTCATGGAAGGTTTTGCATTAGGACAGTTCCTTTATTATGGTTGTCTGTTATTCCATCTCATCTCACCTTCTGTTTCAGTCTCTTAATTCCACATACCCTTTTGACATTTGCTTATTTTGTTTTTCTTCAAGAATTCTTTGGGATTCCTTTTGCTACATAAACAGCCATCTTTTGTTTTCAAACAGATTTCTTCAGTTTCTCTGGAATCTTATTCTTTGATAAAGGTTTATATCTCAATATCTTATTACTTGTGTGACCTTGGGCAAGTAATTTCCCCCTTCAAAAGACTTCAATTCCCATATATTTTAATATTCAGGATTGAAATAGACAATTATAAGGCCCTGTCTAATGCTAAATGCAATGATTTTATGGTATAATTCAGGTATTTTTATTTTTTGCCAAAAAAATTAACCTTGCAACTCTGGGTGATGTTTCTTTATAAATGAAGTGTTTCCCCTCTAACTCCTTAAATAATTTTTTGTCAGTGTAGTTTTTAAGTTTGATAATGTTCTTCCTCAATAAGCTGAATTTTGAGTTCCTCCTTGCAATTCAGTATGTCAGTCACTTAGTCAATAAGCTTTTAGTAAGTGCCTTCTATGTACTATTGTCCTAAGTATTGGATATATAAAGACAAAACCAAAATGATTGCTACATTTAATGAAGGAACTCACATTCTATCTGGAGAAACAACCTGTTCCCATAAAAGTAGAGAAAGAAAAGAACAAGATAAAAGGGAAGGGAAGAAGAGAGAGATAGGAATGAGAAAGAAGGAGGTAAAGGAGGAGATGAAGGAGAATGGAAGGAGAAGGGAGACAGAAATGAGAAGGAAAGAGGTAAAAGGAGATGAAGGAGAAGGGAAGGAGAAGGGAGACAGGAATGAGAAAGAAAGAGGTAAAGGACTAAATGAAGGAGAATGGAAGGAGAAGGGAGACAGAAATGAGAAGGAAAGAGGTAAAAGGAGATGAAGGAGAAGGGAAGGAGAAGGGAGACAGGAATGAGAAAGAAAGAGGTAAAGGAGGAGATGAAAGAGAAAGGAAGGAGAGGGAGACAGGAATTAGAAAGAAAGAGGTAAAGGAGGAGATGAAAGAGAAAGGAAGGGGAGGGAGACAGGAATTAGAAAGAAAGAGGTAAAGGAGGAGATGAAAGAGAAAGGAAGGAGAGGGAGACAGGAATTAGAAAGAAAGAGGTAAAGGAGGAGATGAAAGAGAAAGGAAGGGGAGGGAGACAGGAATGAGAAAGAAAGAGGTAAAGGAGATGAAAGAGAAAGGAAGGAGAGGGAGACAGGAATGAGAAAGAAGGAGGTAAAGAGGAGATGAAGGAGAAGGGAGGAAGAGGGAGACAGGAATGAGAAAGAAGGAGGCAAAGAGGAGATGAAGGAGAAGGGAGGAAGAGGGAGACAGGAATGAGAAACAAGGAGGTAAAGAAGGGATGAAGGAGAAGGGAAGGAGAAGGGAGCTCTGTTAAGGGTCAGCTATACTTAGCACTTTATAAATACCTCATTTGATCCTCACAACAACCCTATGAGGTTGATACTGTTATTAGCCTCCTTTTCCAGTTAAGGAAACTGAGGCAACCAGAGGGTCAGTGATTTGTCCAGAGTCACATAGATAGTAAATGTCTGAGGGCTAACTGAACTCAGGTCTTCCTGACTCCAAAACTAGCACTCTGTCCATTGTACCAAGTATATTCAGAATTTATACAAAATTACCAACAAAGTATTTTGGTGGACGTGGATTATCCACTGGGTTGCAGAAGGGGGTAGTAGGAGGGAAGACCTCATGTAGAGGGCAGTAGCTGAATTAAGCTTTGGAGGAGGCTAAGAATATGCAGAGCCATTGTTGAGAAGGAAATACATGACCATGATCATGGGAGATGGTGTGTGCAAGGATCAAAAATGGAATGTCAGGGTGGCAGCAGGTAGGTTAGATCAGCTACCTCATAGAGTGCATTCAAGGGAGTAATGAATACTAAATCTAGGAAGGTGGCTCCAAAGCTGATGGGGAGCCATGCTCTTGAGTGTGCTAGTGCCATAGATTCATAGATTTACAGCTAGAAAGGATTTTAGAGGTCATCAGGTTCATTTTTTAGATCAAGTCCTCATGGCCCAGGGAAGTCATCATGTTTCACAGAGCTGGTAAGTGCCACATTTGAAAGTGGCTCTTCCTGTATATAAGTCTAGTACTTAATCTTCCATAATGTGCTGCTTTTCTCTGGCGTGCTCAGACCTGTGCTTTTTGGCAGCTAGCTGGATGAGAAATGGATTGGAGAGGAGAGAGACTAGAGGCAGGGATTTATTATATTTGCAGACTGTCACTTGTTTTTGATAATTTTGGCAATTTGAAATAGGATGACCACATTATTATTATTTTTTATATTTTCCAGGCCTCTAGTAATTTTCTTATGTTTTTTCCTTAATGTCCTCCAAATCCAGTGTTTTACTTTCATCTGTACTAGTTCCAAGTCCCTAACTCCTATGATCCTAAAAGCTTAAAATTAATGTATTTACAGCCCAAAAAATATAAATGTCTAATGATAATTGGCTCTTTTTTTTTAGTCATTTGGCTTTTCTCCCTCCATTTCTTAGTGCTATGGACAAGGATTTTAGTATTATGATTTGTTTTTATAACCAGTAATCACTTCATGGGGATATGACCTGGACCCCTGTTTTCACTGCTTTGGGGAGCACTCTCCTGGATGGAAAACGTTCTTTACCAATGCAGGTCAACTCCGTCTTTTCAATTTATAAAATAGTTTTAGCAAGTTGCTTATAGCATTGAAGGATTCAGTATCATGTCCAGGGTCTCACAAGCAGTATGTATCTGGGATGGAACATTAACCCAAGCCAGCTTTCCACACTGCCAAGTATTTCTGTGACACATTTTATTTATGGAATGTTGTAGAGTGATCCGTTTGTTATTCTTTAAAACATTCTGTATTATCTGTAGATAGCCAACATTATCACCTTCATTTGTAAAGACCTGGAAAATGATTACATAAAAAGGGTCACTAATATTACTTAGGGTAACCAAAAGCAGTCTCTAGTAAAGCTTTTATGTAATCATAGATTCAAGAAATTCTGTAGCAGAAGTGTGTCCAAGGCATTTGTCCAGCATCCTTATTATTCACTTAAGGAAACCAAAGCCCAGAAGGATCAAATAAATTGTCTATTGTCAAATAGCAGGGAGTGACAGAGCTGAGATTGGAGCTCAGACCTCCTAGCCTTGTGTTTCTTCCACTGTATTTGAGCTGCCAGCCCTGGACTTTTCTTTCTGGGCTTGGACAGTGCCTCATCACTAGGGCCTCCTTTTGCTATACTCTTCTAGGAATCCATAGGTAGAAGAGAAGAGAAGGAGTTAAGACAACCAGCTTGCTTCCAGTTGGGCAGGTGAAAATGAATAATCTTTGCCCTTACATTTCCAACCTTGGACTTTACCTTTTTTCTTCTTGGGAATTTATTGGAATTGTATTTTTTTCTCCCAACCTCTGATTTTAAATATTTCTGAACTCACCTAACTCTTACCACGTAGTGATTGAAAAATTGAGCTTAAAATTGTTTTTCATTCTTATTGCAACAACTTGCTGCAACCACACATCATCCTTGGCTTAGAGAACGTACCTTGTAAATGGAATTGGCAGAACTTTGGCATCCAACCCAGAAGATAGTTTATAGAGGGAAAGCAGTCTGAGATTACCAGGAGTTTATGAACTTCTCTGTTTTCTGGTTTCCTGTTTTATATATGGAAACCTGTAGTTCAGATTTTCTTACACTTAAGATTTTCCACTTCCATATATTGATATCTGCATATCCGTATGTTATATATTCATATATATGCATATGCGTGTGGTTTATATTTTCATATATGCATATATGTGTGGTACATTGCTGCATATATGTCTGTTATTTATCTGCATATATGTGTATATATACATCACATGTAGATATATTATGGTATAGATAGATTACAATTATGGCCACAGAATGGTTAGGTAAGTCCTAACCAAAAACAACCCCCATTTGGTTTTGTTTTTTAAAGGCATTTTTCTCTGGCTCCACTTTTTCAGATTATGTAATGCTTGTTTGAAGATAATGACTGCTTTCCTCTTAAAATAGAATTTAGGGAAAAAGCAACAAGTCAGCATTGGCTGCTGTGGTGCGGACAAGATGAGCTAGTGAGTCTTTACCATGCTCAGTCCCTATGAAATGATTGATGACACCGCATTGGCTTTTGACCTCAGCTAAATGTGGTCCTTACTTTCTCTCCAAGGATTGGAAATTCACTACCATTTTCCTCCATAACTTTTAAAAGTAGAGACAGAGAACATTTTTCTTATTGACAGTCCTTAAGCATAAGGGGGGAGGGTCTCTTGAATTTTGGAATAGGCATCCCAGACCTTGACTCTGATTTGTCTAACTTCATATATAAAAGTAGGATCTTGGGGATTTTTGTAAGTGAGTAAAGGCCTAGAGGAGTACTTTTGAAATGCAAATGTGTATTGTGAAACAAAGAATATATCTCTCATGAAGGAAGGGTATGCAGAAAGCCAGGTGCACTGTATCCAAGAGAAGGCAGGGTGCTGATTATAGTCATAGGGTTTTCAGGCAAGAAGAGACCCCAAAGCTTATTGTACTGAGACATAAGTGAATCTCAGGCAGAAAGTGACTTACCTCAAGACAATACAAGAAGTTGAGATTCAAACCCAGGTCTTCTGATGCCAAGTGTAGGGCTTCTTAGTTGTACTTCGTTATTGGTGATAGGAAGGAATCAGAATGGGAAATCCAGCATATAGAAGCTGAAGAGATAAAAACCCTTCTTCCCATGCCTTACATTCCCTCCATTTTCTTCTCCATCTCCTACCATCATTGGCTTTTGTAAGAAGCCTTTCCCAGTCTCTCTTAATGTTCGTTCCTTTCCCTCTGAGATGATCTCTACTTATCCTGTATGTGCCTTGTTTGTATGTAGTCACTGACATGTTGCCTTGTTTAGTAGACAGAGCTCTTTGGGAACAGGGACCTCTCTTGTGGATTTTTGTTCTGGTGGCTCTTGTTGTTTTGCCTTTTCTTTGTGTCCTCATTGCTTACCGCAGTGTCCGGCATACATTTGGTGCCTAATAAATGCTTACTGACTCAGGTCCCTGGAAAGAAAGGACTGAGTGAGTTACCAGCAGCACCTGTTTGAGACCATGCAGGACTATTAATCCTGATTTATCAACGACATGGATTGTAAGATGATTGATTGTTTTTTCACCTAACTGAAGCTGATCAAACCATGGAAATACAGCTTATTTGGAACATGCCTCAGGTGTATAGAATGTCCATTCCCAATATTCCATCTCTTTGAAACAGTAATTGTACATCACAACTGTCTGAAGACAAGGTGCCAGGGAGTCAAGTATGTATGTAGGGAGGGGTGGGGGGACTGGCAGGATAGATACAGCCACAGAATTGTGGAGGTTACAGAAGATGGATTTTTTTTTTTGGCAGGGCATGGGGTTAAGTGACTTGCCCAAGGTCACATGACTAGTTAAGTGTGTCAAGTGTCTGAGGCCAGATTTGAACTCGGGTCCTCCTGACTCCAGGGCTGGTGTTCTATTGACTGTGCCACTTAGTTGCCCTCAGAAGATGGGTGATTTTTACAGAGAAAAAGCTCATTTATGCTTTTCCGGTGGTGGCAATGAATAAAGTCTAATATTTAGCCAGCATCATTTCAGCTAAATTCAATACACATTAATCAAGAATCTACTATGTTCCTGAAGAATATCTTGTTTGGATTATGGTACATTCTCACTTTGTTAAAGACTAACAGGAAAAGAAATAGTTTAGGCCCTTGCCCAAGTCAAAAGTAACTTAATTTTGTTTGGAGGTTTATTTGTTGTTAACAGAGAAAGAGCATATAATTCTTATAATTAAGTAAAGGTAATATAAAAGTGTAGTGAGCAAATGTTTTAAAATAAATTTAGCTCTAAATTAAGGGCAGCCAGGTTGCCACAGTGCACAGAGTAGAGGGCCTTGAGTCAGGAAGACTCATATTCCTGAGTTCTCCTCTGGCCTCAGATACTTACTAGCTGTGTGACCCTGGGCAAGTCACTTAGCCCTGTTTATCTCAGTTTCATCATCTGTAAAATGAGCTAGAGAAGGAAATGGCAAATCATTCCTGTATCTTTACCAAGAAAACTCCAAATGGGGTCATGAAGAGTCAGACACAACCGAAAATGACTGAATAACAACAGTTCTAAATTATAATCTTTGAAGGTAGGAAGAGTCAGAGGAAAAGGTAAAATGGAGAAGGCAGGACACAGATGATCACATGCTGGGTATGTTCTGCTGGGAAATTCCTTTTGCCTACAGTTTGAACCAGCTCACTGCTGAGATTCCTTCCAACTGTCTGATTCTGTGACATGCTGATACCAACAAGAGATGATGAAGGACAAAGAGGCCAAGTAGTGTAGGGTACAGAGTGTGCTAGAGGTGGAATCAGGTGAGACTTGGGTCTGAATCCTTCTTCTGACTCCCCTTTGAGCCTCAGTTTTCCTATCTGCAAAACAGGGCTAATAAAAGTGCTTACCTAAACAGGGTGGATATGAAGACCAATTGAGACAACATAGCTAAATAAACTTGTAAAGTTTTAATAAATGTCAACTATTATTAAAGCAAGAGACAAACAGAAGTCTCACAGACATCCTCAAAGATTCAGCAAATACAATTCTGAACCTGACCCTTACATTTTTCTTGTCCAAGGGATTTTGCTTTACTTGGCCCCAAGACTGTCTCTTTTATTTCTGATCTCTGAATCAAAGCCATGAGTTGCATTGACTTCCTTGTTGTCTCCCAAGTATCCCTGCTTGAATCCCTGGGTTCTGAGATCTGTCATCTAAATCCTTAATTGCCCTTTCCCTTCTGCCCCTGGAACTGTAACCAGATGCCAAATTCTAGAATCCATGCTATCTTTCCCTTATTATCCCCAAATGTTACACACTCAAGATCAAAAGAGTTTATTTTCCAGGGTTTATTCCTACTGAAAAAGAAAATATATATAAATAGAGGAATAATAATAATACATCAGGGAAATTTGGGACCTAAGTTTGCTAACCTCATCTCTAATTAGACTTCTCTAGGCGAGTTCAGCCTTTCACATTTTTATGCCTAGGAGCCCATGCTATAGTTTGCTGTTCTGGTCATGTGGCTCTATCCTTATAATGGCATCTTTTGTACCCTAGCAACCCCTCCCATTAGTTACTTTGGAGTTTGCCTACCCAGGTAAAGTAGATAAGGCCATTCATTGTTTCTAGGGGCTTCTGCTCACTTTCAGCCTGTGGAGATGCCTCAGTTTCTGGGGGCTTTGGGGATTCTCCCTACATTCCTCCCTTATTATTGGCTAACTAACTCTTGCTTTCTCTTCCCTCCTGTCTGCCCAGTGAGACTAGGAAATAGGAACTGAGATCCACAGTGTTCTCATTACTTCCAAAGTCAGAGTAATTTAACCTGACAGTTTATACCCAAGATTGACAAAAGACCTTCCCTTTCTTTACAGAGGCAAAGATATACTGAGAAAAGGAGAAGAAAGAGGGAGAGGAGAATTTGAGTAGGTTCTTAAGAGATAGTTAAAATAAGCTGTTCTTATCACAACTTAGTTGTCTTTGGCTCAGTCAGTTTCTAAGTTATTACCTTTGACATGCTAATTAGCTGATTAACCCAGAAGTCAACAGCCATTCATGGGGAATTGATGAGGCCTAACCTCTTAACCCTTTCCTTTTGACCCATTGGAGGAGGAAGCAGAATGTATGTACTCATTGTGGGACAGAAACTGATTGGGAGAGACATCTAATCTTTCTGGACTTTTCTTTCTTCATCTGAAAAGTAAGAGGACTGTCTCCAATTATTTTTCTCTGTAACATCACTCCTAATGTCTCCTTTTCTCCACTCTCTGGGCACTTTCGTAATCCGCCTCTTGCTGGGACTACTGCAGAGTCCTTCATTATTGACTTTCCTGACTCAAGTCTTTCTCCATACCATCTCATTCCTCACACAGATGCCAGAATGATCTTCTTAAAGCTTAGGTCTGATCACTTCACATCTCTTTTCTACCCTACTAAATACCCACTCCTCCTGTGGTTCCCTTTTATCTCCACTATAAAATACAGAATACTCCATTGGTCTTTTAAAGTCCTTCACTGCCTGGCCCCTTCTTACCTTTCCAGTCATTTTCTTATTCTTGACTCCTGTCCCTGTACTCTGTGACTCAATGACACTGATCTTGTTGGTTTTGTCCAAGACCCTCCTTTGCCAGATTGCATACCTTGTCTTACTAGCCTGTCACGTGCCTTTCTATGCCCTTTCCCTAGCCTTAACATTGTTAGCACCTTACTTCTGAGAATACCTCCAGTTACACTGTATATATTTTGTATATAAATAGTTTACCTGTTACATCCTACTTTACAATGTGAGATCCTCAAGGGAAGGGACAATGTTTTTGTCTTTCTTTGTATCCCTAGAACTTGGCATGGCTTCTGACCCATAGTAAGTATTTTATAAATGTTTGTTGTATGTTGACCGACTGAGGAAGTCACTGATAAGAAGAAAGTCCCCCATGTTCACTAAAATATAATAGCATTTTTTTGTGTTTCTCATAGCAAAGAATTGGAAAAAAAAGTAAATACCCATTTACCATGGAATGGCTAATAAATTGTGGTATGTGAATTTAATGGGAGGGGAGGAAGAAAAAAGCACTACCACTTTGCAAATTACTTCGTTTGATTCTTGCAGCAACCCTGTGAGGTAGGTACTGTTAATACTCCCATTTTACAGTCGAGGAAACTGAGGCAGACAAAGGTTGTCACTTGCCAAGGGTCACACAGATAGGAAGTGTCTGAGGCTGAACTTAGGTCTCCTTGATTCAAGGCTACTTCTTACTGTGTTATAAGGAATCATGAATACAGAGAAGCATGGAAAGACTTGTGTGAACTGACACAAAGTAAAATAAGCAGAGTCAGGAAAACAGGCTGTACAACAAATACAACAATGCAAACATAAAACAATTGCTAAATGCAGCAAACATTGTGAAGTTATAATGACCAAGTGTGGCTCCAAAAGAGAACGAGACACCTCTCCTACTTTTTTGTAGAGATGAATGTCTACAAGTATGGAACACTGTATGTAAAATCATATTTTCCTTTTTTATGTTAATTGGCTTGGCTGTAGATTTCTCTTTTTAAAAATTCTCTGCTATAAGGAATGACTGTGGGAGAAAGAGGGGAAAGGGGAAATGTGATATCAAAAGACATATCTATAAAAATCTATTAAAACAAACTCCTCTTTTGACATTTAAAGCCCTTTACAACTGGCCCTTTCCTATTTCTGCAGTCTTTTAACACATTGCTGTTCTCCATATACCCTAATGTGACAGAAGGGGAGGAGCTGTATGTAACCATTTTATTTTATAGCAGAAATGATGACACCAAAGGCTGAATAAAATCAATGCAGGGGCCAAACTTTGTTTCCTACCCTTATTCTAGATTGAATCTTCTAAGTTTTTTTTAAAGCTTCCATCTTAAAATGACCATAGAGAAGCACACCAGAAGCTACTTACTTATCCAGAGCCACATGGTTATTAATCCCAAATTTATTTTCCATTTAACATAATCATAATCTTCTGCTAAATTTTAGGAAAACCATAACCTATATGAAAACAATTCATAATAGGAGTTTTCATTGCTCTGCTGAAAGACTGAAGTCATATTATTATCATATTATGATAAAACTTTATCTTATTATAACCATATTTAAGAGATAGTGGAAAAAATATTGGCTTTTCAAAAGACACGGACTTGAATCTAGATGCTACAGTTCGTTTCCTTTGTGATGCCAGGCAAAATGCCGAATGTTTCTGGTCTTCAAATGCAAAATTTATAAAATGAAATTCCTGGCCTAAATGATCTCTAAGGGCTCGTCCTGACCTAGAACCCCCAGTCCTATGACTCAGAAGATCTGGGTTCAGTTCTCAGTCCTGCAGCTTGTACTGCTCTAGGGCCGCAATATAAGTTACAATGTTCCTGAGCTTCTCTTTCGTAATCATTTAACTGAGAATAATGAGCATCTCATAAGGTTGTGGCAACAAAAATGATTTACTTTCTAGGATGGTGACTAACAAACGAACTAGCTTGAAGTGTGGCCTTTGGAAAGGGAGAGGTGCAAACAGCAACAGCAGTAACAACCACCACAAAATATCTCGAGGTCCGCACTTAACAAGTACCAAAAAGCAGAATGAAGGTCATGAACTCATTGGCAAAAGCTGTATCAATAGAGGTTACTGTCAAGTAAAATTGATGGGATTTTTTCTTTTAAAAAAATACTGTTTTTAGTCTTCAACATTCACTTCCATAAGATTTTGCATTTTAAATTTCTTTCTTCCATCTCCTTCTGCTCTCTCAGACAGCATGCAATCTAATATAAGCTCTACATTCATATTAAACATATTTTTACATTAGTCATGATGTAAAGAAGAATTAGAACTAATGGGAGGAACCACAAGAAAGAAGAAACAAAACAAAGCAAACAAAGTAAAAGAGAAAAATTGTATGCTTCTATCCACATTCAGACCCCAAAGTTTTTTCTCTGAATGTGGATGGCATTTTCCATCAAGCATTTTTTAGAATTGTCTTAGATCCTTGCATTGCAGAGAAGAGCTAAGTCTATCAAAGTCAGTCATCGTACAATGTGGCTGTTGCTGTGTACAATGTTCTCCTGGTTCTGCTCATTTCACTCTGCATCAATTCATATAAGTCTTAACATGTTTTTCTGAAGTCAGTTTGCTCATCATTATTTATAGCACAATAGTGTTCTATTATATTAGCATACCACAACTTGTTTAGCCATACCCCAGTTGATAGGCATCCCCTCACTTTCCAGTTCTATGCTACCACAAAAAAAAGCTGCTATAAATATTTTTGTATGTATAGGTCTTTTCCCCTTTTTTATGATCTCTTTGTTAAATAGACCTAGAAGTGATATTGCTGGGTCAAAAGTGTGTGTACAGTTTTATAGGTTTTGGGCCTAATTCCAAATTGTTCTCCAGAATGGTTGGATCAGTTGACACCATCACCAACAATTCATTACTGTTCCACATTTTCCCACATCTTCTCCAGCATTTATCATTTTTTGTGTTTTGTCAGGTTAGCCAGTCTGTGAGATGTGATGTGATACCTCAGAGCTGTTTTGGTTTGCATTTCTGTAATCAAAAGTGATTTAGAGTATTCTTTCATATGACTATAGAGAGCTTTAATTTCTTTGTCTGAAAACTCTCTGTTCATATCCTTTAACCATTTATCAATTGGGGAATGACTTGTATTCTTATAAATTTGACTCAGGTCTTTATATATTTTAGAAATGAGGCCTTTATGAGAGATATTGGTTATAAAAATTCTTTCCCAGTTTTCTGCTTCTCTCCTAATCTTGGTTGCATTGGCTTTCTTTGCGCAAAATCTTTTTAATGTAATGTAATCAAAGTTATCCATTTTGCATTTCATAGTGTTCTGTATCCCTTGTTTGGTCATAAATTCTTCCAGTCTCCATAAATCTGAAAGGTAAACTTTTCCTTGCTCTCCCAGTTTGCTTACAGTATTGAGCTGATGGGATTATTGCCTAAATACAGCCAAACACTTTTCCAGTGTATTAAAGTATGTTATTACTGTTAAAAAGTCTAGTCTTTCCTTACTGGCTCATCTTGGGAAAAAAGTTGGTTCTGGTTGTTTGATAACTTTGGCAATTCATCAACAATAGATTATTTTTCTTGAGGTTTTTTTTTTTTGTGAGGCAGTTTTGGTCACAAACTTCCAGTGTCTTCTTTTTTTCATTCTCTCTTTTCTTAAGAACTGTAAAATGATCTTTAGATCTTTAAATCTAACAGTTCTCAAACTATGGGGTCTCACAACCCTTTAAACTTTTAATAATTAACATGAAATATGATTCATTAGGACCCCTATCATATTTCAATCAGTTTTTAATCAGTTTGATATGATTCCAGAGGGATAGTGATTAGAAGTTCTATATATTAGGGCTCAGAGCTATGAACTACAGATTGTCAGTTCACTTGCTTAATCATAAGAAGCTAACTAGAGACCTTCCACCCTTGTTTTTCCTTGTTATGACAACCAAGCCCAGCATGACGGAGATGACTCAATTACATGGTAAGTACTCCAGCTTATTATTATTATAATTTTTTTACCTTCAGACCACTCTCTCTTGTTTAACATGAGCAAGTGACTATCTTACGACCGTTTAGTTGGTGGAGATGCCCCATGCTTTGCCTACCCTTCTACTGATACAACATTTTTGGCTGATACATCATATGTATTAAAAACAGTAGTAGAGGGGCGGCTAGGTGGTACAGTGAATAGAGCACCGGCTCTGGAGTCAGGAGTACCTGAGCTCAAATCTGGCCTGAGACACTTAACACAAAAAGTTAGCCATGTGACCTTGGGCAAGTCACTTAACCCCAACTGCCCTCCAAAAAGCGGAAAAAAAAACCAGTAGTAGAATCCATGAAGTGAGATCAACAAAGAACAATAAAGAGAAAATGAAGAGATTTCCAAAACAAAGCCTAAGGAGAATATTTACATTTAAGAGGCCGCAGGAAAAAAAGAAGTCAGATACAGAAATATGGGGGAAAAAGAATGTAGGGAATACAGAAGTTCAGTGGGGGCTTTCATTGTCTTTTTCATCTTTTTTATCAGTCAGGGCGATGATGCTTTTTTGAGCTTCAAAATTTGGATACTGTATGTAGAATGATAAAGCTGTTGACATTTGGAGCTAGTCTAATCCTCTAACTTTACATATGAGAAAACGGAGAACTCATAGAGTTTACATGATTTGCTCATCTGCCCAGGAGGAAAGCCAGCCAGAGAACTCAGACCACCTTAATTCCTAGGGGCCATTAAATCTAAGCATTATGACAATGGGCTCCTTCTCTGAGTCTCTGAAAAATAGATGATAATATGACTATTTACTTCCCAGAAAAGGCACATGCACTGAAATGTGAACTGTTATTGTCATTACTCTCCATAACTGGTTTTCTAAGAGAAACTTAGAATTATTAAAGGCATCCTGCAGTTAAAACATAATTTCATTCCTTGTTTTGAGGTAGAATAGGAGTAGGGATGGTCTGGACCTGTGATTTCATTAGTATGGGGAATTCCTAGTGTGGAAAGTCCTTCTACTTGTAGAAATTATACAGAACTTTCTGTAATTTGTAGTCTTTGAGAATAAATATTTGTTGACTAATTGTTTGAGATCCTTGAGATGCTGAAATGATTTACCTATTATTATGTTGTGTCAAAGGCTGGACTTACCCCCAGGTTTTTCTGGTTCCAGAGTCAGCTCTCTGTCCAGAGTACCAAGCTACCTCTCCATTTTTTTCCAGATAATTTGCCTGTGGAAATAATTCATAACTGCATAATATTCAAAGTTTACTAAATTCTCTCTTTTCAGCCACCTGTATCAATAATGAGATATTCACAACACCCATGATGGTTATGAATATGTTGGTGTAGTTTTGGATCACAAAATATAGCAAACTCTCCACATGGAAGGCAGAACCAAGGTCTTTATTCAGAAACCATAACACTGAGTCCCAAAA
>JAQQSW010000690.1:0-19542 GCA_028646575.1 Pseudocheirus occidentalis
GTTTCTGGGTCTTTTTGTCTCAGAGAGATCCCCTGCCTAGGTTGTGGATCAACCCCCCTACCAATAAGAGTGAAGGCCAGTTGGGGGGGTGGGGGGGAGTTGGGTTTCTACCTTACAAGACTATAAAATCATGGGCTGGCTTCTACCTGTTGCTCTCTCCCTGCCGCCATGTGGGCAACAGGGGCAGAGTCCTTTCTCATGAGAAAGAATAAAGACCTTTTCTGACATTAGATTCAAACTCTGAACTCTTTCATCTCACACATCCTTAAAAATCTGAGTTCTCAAAGAATGCTAGTAATGAGATCAATTTCCCCTTGAAAAGGACTTTCCAGTGCTAACGATAACAGTTTACAGAGCAGGAGGAATTGTTTCCCAGGTTGGACAAGGGTGTCTTCCGATAACAGATACCATTATCCAAAATCTAGTGAAATGAAGCAAATTGTGTGGTAAGCACATAAAAGTGGCATTTGACCAGTACCCATAACAAAACTCAACAAACAGCCCTCTTAACCATCAATTCCCTTGAAACTTTAATAAATTCTTTGTTATGTTTCATTCTGTAAAAAGCTCATGGCTAAACAGCTTTATAGAATACTAGCATTGCATTAATGTACTGGATTAGTACTACAATTCTCTAATTTAACATAGAAAGTATTGTGTATTACAGAAGCACACTAAAAAACTTTTTAAAAAGTTAATACTTGAATCAATTTTGTATCTATTCATTTCATCACATGCCTTTTACTACAACTTTGACCCTGTCCCTTTTCAAAATTGTGTGCTTCTAACTACACTCTCCCCCAATCTGCCCTCCCTTCCATCCCCTCTCTTTTGCCCTTCACCCCAAAACACGAAATTGAGTGTGTATGTTATTCCCTCCTTAAGCCAAATTCAATGAGAATAAGGTTGATCCATTCCCTTTCACCTTCCTGTTCTTCCCCTCCACTGTAACAATTTTCTCTTGCCTTTTTTATGAGATAATTTACCCTATTCTATCTCTCCCTTTCTCTCCTCATTATATTCCTCTCTCACCTCTTAATTTTATTTTTTAGATATCATCCCTTCCTATTCAACTGATTCCGTGTCCTCTGTCTGTATACATACACAAACACTCACATATGTATTTATACATACACCCTCCTGTACATACATAGGAGTACAGCATCTTTAAACCCAAATAGATGTTATGTGTGGAAGAATTTCCCTGGCCCTGGGATTTTGGCTATATTTGGGACATGTAAATCCTTTCCCCTCAACTAGCCCATTGTGACTTCTTTAAACCATAGCCTTGTGGTTCTGGAAAGGTAGGATTTTCCAAACTTGGTGTTTAAATCTATAACAGTCTGTTTACTAATTTGGTCTAACTTATTTTGTTGTACCCTAATAGAAGAAACAATGAGAATATGAATCTGTTTGACCAGGCCTCAGAGGCCCTAAGTATTGTTATATGTCAAAAAAGTATTTCTCTATCTCTTTAACCTAATTTTCTCTATAAAGTCTTGTCAGAAATGCCAATCTTTGTTTAGGGTTATCTTTCTATCCCTCAAAACTAGGTTTAAGTATAATAAAACTTAGGTTTTTACCTCTATAATTTTTCTTTTGTGTTAGATTTATTTCAGTAGCAGTAACCTACCATAAAACTCAAAGAGGAGATATTTCTCCCATAACAGAAGTACACTAGTAGTGTCCCAGTACTGAAAATTTCAATAGATAATTACCTTCAACAATTCTGTGAACTTTAAGTTAATTAAAGCCACATCAAGAAGGCTTAGGTTACATGTATGTTTGCTCTCTTGACTAAGGCACTAATTCTGCTTCCTTAAGTAAATCCCTTGAATGGGATTAAAAACATACCCAGTACATTTTCTAGTATATTAAATAAGACTTTATTAAGTACAGGTTTGCAATATTGACCATTAATATTATCTAAGAAAAAGAGTTAATATTTTCTCCTGATTTTTCCTTTAAAATTCTTTAAATCTCATTATTTCCTTTAAGTTATATTTCATCTTTTCAAAAACTTTGAGTTCCAAATTCTTTCTCTTCCTCTCTCCCCACTCACCTTTTTGAGAAGACAAGCAATTCAATATAGATTTTACATGTGTAGTCATGTGAAACATATTTGCATATTAGCTATGAAAAGAAAACATAGACTCAAAAAAAACACCCAAAACCTAAACCAAAAATTCAAGAAAAATAAAAGAAGTAAAAAGTCTGCTTCAATTTGTATTCAGACACCATCAGTTCATTCTCTGGTGATGGATAGCATTTTTCATCCTAAGTCCTGAGTTGTCTCGGATTGTTTTAGAATAGCTAAGTCATTCACAGCTGATCATCTTACATTATTGCTGTTACTTTGTACCCAAGCACTTCACTTTGCATCAGTTCATGTAAGTCTTTAAAGGTTTTTCTCAAGTCATCCTGCTCATCATTTCTTATTGTATAATAGTATTTTATCACAATCACACAGCACAATTTTGTTCAGCCATTCCTCAATTGATGGGCATCCTCCCAATTTTCAACTTGCTGCCACCAGAAAAGAGCTGCTATAAATATTTCTGTGCATATAGTTCTTTTTCTCTTTTTTTAAAATCTCTTTTTGGATACAGACCAGTAGTGGCATTGCTAGGTCAAAGGGTACACGTGGTTTTATAGCCCTTTGACCATAGTTCTAAATTGCTCTAAAGAATGGTTGAATCAGTTGACAACTCCTCAAACAAGGCATTAATGTCTCATTTTTTCCACATCCCCTCCAACATTGTCATTCTTTTCTGTCCCATTAGACAATCTAATAGGTATGAGGTGGTACCTCAGAATTGTTTTAATTTGCATTCCTCTAGTCAATAACAATCTAGAACACATTTTCGTGTGGCTATAGATAAGTTTTGATTATTTTATTTGAAAACTGATCATATCTCTTGATCATTTATCATTTGGAGAATGACTTCTCTTTTTATAAATTTGACTCTGTTCTCTATTGAGAAATGAGGTCTTTATCAGAGAAACTTCCTTCAAAATTTTTTTCATAGTTACTATTACTAAATGTATTTCCCTCTATCCTATTCCAACTCCCCCATTTATTCTATTTTCTTTCTCCCTTTATCCTGTCCATCCTCAAAGGTGTTTTGCTTCTGACTACTAACTCCCCCAATTTGCCCTCTCTTCTATCACCCCTCCCTTCTCTTATCCCCTTCCTATCCTACTTTCCTGTTGGGTAAGGTAGATTTGAAAGTCAAATATTCTTTTTTTTTTCTTTTTTTAAATTAATATTTTATTTAATTTTAGTTTTCAACATTCCCACCAGATTTGACTTACAAATTTTCTCCCCATCTTCCCCCTACCCCAACCCCAAGATAGCAAGCCTACTGAATATCCCTTCTCCCAATATGCTCTGTCTTATATCCTCCCCCATTCCCTCCCACCAACTTTCTAATAGGGCAAGATGGATTTCTATACCTCAGTGCCTATGTACCTTATTTCCCAGTTACATGTAAAAACATTTTTTTTTAACATTTGTTCTTAAAGCTTTGATTTCCAGATTATTTCCTTTCTTCCCTCCTCACCTACCCCCACTGGGAAGACAAGCAATTCAATGTAGTTATGCAAAATGTTAAGTTAGTTATACTGTGAAAGACTAGCTATATTTCCTTCCATCCTATCCCATCCCCCACTTATTTTATTTTCTACTTTGACCCTGTCCTTTTTCAAAAGTGTTTGCTTCTAACTACCCTCTCCCCTAATCTGCCCTCCCTTCTATCATCCCCCCTCTTATGCCCCTTCCCCTTACTTTCCTGTAGAGTGATACCCAATTGAGTGAGTATATTATTCCCTCCTTAAGCCAAATTCAATGAGAATAAAGTTGACCCATTCCCTTTCACTGTCCTTCTCTCCCCCTCCACTGTAACAGTTTTCTCTTGCCTCTTTGTCATGAGATAATTTACCCTGTTCTATCTTTCCCTTTGTCCTTCTCCCATTATATTCCTTTCTCACCTCTTAATTTTATTTTTTTAGATATCATCCCTTCCTATTCAACTGATCCTGTGCCCTCTGATTATGTATACATGTGCACACATATACACACACTCACATGTGTATTTATACATACTCACACCCTCCTATACATACATATATGTATGTATACATGTGTGTATATAGATATTCACACATATATTCCCTTCAACTATCCTCATACTGAGAAAAGTCTCATGAGTTACAATGATCATTTTTTCCCATAGAAATGTAAATAGTTCAACTTTAAGAAATTCCTTATGATTTCTTTTTCCTGTGTACCTTCTCATGCTTCTCTTGTTTCTTGTATTTGAAAGATTTTTTTGTTCAGCTCTGGTTTTCTCATCAAGAATAATTGAAAATTCTCCATTTCATTGAATGACCATTTTTTCCCCCTGAAGCATTATACTAAGTTTTTCTGGGGAGGTGATTCTTGGTTTTGATCCTAGCTCCTTTGACCTCTTGAATATTATATTCCAAGCCTTTTTGTCCCTTAATGTAGAAGCTGCTAGATCTTGTGTTATCCTGATTATGTTTCCACAATACTCAAATTGTTTCTTCTTGGTAGCTTATAATACTTTCTCCTTGTCCTGGGAACTCTGGAATTTGGCTAGGGTATTCCTAGGAGTTTTCTTTTGGGGATTTTTTTCAAGAGGCTATTGGTGAATTCTTTCCATTTCTATTGTACCCCCCTGGTTCTAGAAGACCAGGGCAATTTTCCTTGAGAATTTCTTGAAGGATGATTTCTAGGCTCTTTTTTTTTTTTTATTGCGGCTTTCAGTTTTTAAATAGTTTTAAAATTATCTCTCCTGGATCTATTTTCAAGGTCAGTGGCTTTTCCAATGAGATATTTCACATTGCTTTCTATTTTTTCATTTGTTTAGATCTGTTTAATAGTATCTCAATTTCTCATAAAGTCATTTGCTCCACTCTATTTTTGAAGGAATTATTCTCTTCAGTGGGTTTTTGAGATTCTTTTTCCAGCTGGCAAATTTGGCTTTTTAAGCCATTCTTCTCCTCATTGGCTTTTTGGGCCTCTTTTGCCATTTGAGTTAGTCTATTTTTTAAGGTGTTATTTTCTTCAGTCAGGCTTTTGACTCACTTTTCATCATTTTCTTGCATCATTCTCATTTCTCTTTCCAATTTTTCTTCCACTTCTCTTACTTGATTTGCTAGACTTGGTCACTGGAATTTATTTTGTAATTCTAATTTATGTATTGTTTTCCAAGTCAAGTCAACAAGCATTTATTAAATACCTACTAAGTGCCAGTTACTCTGATAAGCCCTGGGAATGAAAAATTTTTTTAAATACTTCAACTTAAGGAGTTCACAGTCTGCTTAAGAAGACAACATGCAAACAATCATTTGCAAATAAGACCTAGATAAATTGGAAATAATCTCAGAGGAAAGACATTAGAATTAAGAATGACTGGGAAATGTTTCTAGTAGAAGGTTGGATTTTAGCTGAAATCCAAAGGAAGCAGGAAAGTTCAAAGACAGAGATGAGACTGAGGATTCTAGGAATGGGGAACAGTCAATAAAAATGCCCTTTGTGTCTATATCTATAGAAAAATATATCCATGTTTAATTGTAGCCTTCTGTGGGAGAGGCAGTTTAGGAAGGGGGGAAAAGAACACAGTAAAAAGTGCACAGCAGAGAATAAAAGAAAACTTACAAGGCAGCAAAGAAAAGATGGACACCCCCCAACATAACACATAGTATTTATTACTAGGTTTTCTTGAAATGGAAATTTATTGTTATATATTTTGAATCCTTACTTACATTCTGCTATGCACAAGACATTTTTTTTCTTTTCTTATTTTCTATTTAAGTTTATAATATGTTTCTTTTCCTTATTGTGTATTAAGTTTTAGTATTTAAGTCTAAAATTTAAAAAAAAGATTTTAAAAAAGCACTTAGTGTCTGGAGGTGGGTTCCAGGGAAGTTCTGGTAGTTGGGGGCAGAAGCACTGGCATAGTTGACATCATCATGCCAAAATCACTAATGGGGAAAAGTGCAGAACAGCAGAAAAAAGTTAACCATCCTTTTAGCAGAAAAGTAGCTCAAATTAATTAAGAAGCTCACAAATAAGAAAGGAAAAGCTGAAGAATAAAAAGTCTTTATGTCTGAATATTATATGTTAGAAAGTGCAATGGCTTCAAAGTCACCTTGATCCTAACAAAAAAGAGTATACAATGAAAGATGCTTGTGAATTAATTGAGAGTTATTTACAACAGTTCAATAACAGTGAGTGGGAATACATTGGGTTACTGAACAGTATCAAAGGCAGACAAGGAAGAAAGTACTTTGCTCTTAAAACAGTCATCAAACGGAAGATGGAACATGAGGGGAATTCTGAGACTGCATGGAGATCCTATTGCTGTGAGTGCAAAACTTCTGGGACCTTTCAGGGAATGGGATGGTGATGTGAATAAATTGCCAGATATTAAAATGAGAAAATTTTATGCTAATAATAGTTTCTGATAAGGATCAGAAGAAACATGTTAATCCTACAGAGGAGAAATTGGGGGAAAATAGACATCTGAGATGGATCGGATTACTCTGATGGGGGTGTACTTATGGTGGTCTCATTCTAATTGAGTGAACTGAGGGAATAATTACACTGTACTTCTCTCAAGCATTGCCGGTAAATATTCTCCTCATACAGATTTGCAGGATTTCTCTCTGATTCTGGTCTGTAAGTGCATTGTAGAGTACTAGAGGGAAGTAAAGGATAAGAAGATTGGAAAGATATCTATTTGTGTAATTATCAAATACCCAAGTTTTTGACAAAACTGTTCATAAAAGCTAGTATCACTAGCTGATGTTTATTAGTTGTTTACCAAATCTAGGCAAAGACTCTCAGTAGTAGTTGTTTATCAGATTTGGGAATCACATATCATTATCAAACTATGCCACTGACGTTCTTATCTTATTACAGAAAAACAACTTGCATAACAGCTACTTAGTCTCAGAATGGAGGTTTGAAGCAAAATGGAACTGTTTATCCTATTAACATACTTATTCTTGCTACATATGTATAAGCAAGATATATATAGGATAAAATAAGACGTAATCAATATATGAAAGACATGACCATTAAGAAGGATCAGAAAACACTTCTTGGAGGAAGTGAAATTTTATCTGGACCTTGAGGGAAACCAGGAGACCAGAAGATGAAGAAGAGGAAGGAGAGAATTCTAGTCTTGAGAGAGAGAGAGACAGTGAAAATGTCCAGATTCAGGAGATTGAGTTTCTTGTGCAAGGAACAGTGAGGAGGCCAGCGTTACTGTACCAGCAAGGTACATGGAGGAAAGTAAAGTACAAAAAGTACTGAAAAGTTAAGAGGGGGCCAGGTTAGGAAGGACTTTGAACAACAAATAGATAATTTTATATTTGATCCTGTTGGCAACAGGGAGCCACTGGAGTTCATTGAATAAGGAGTAACATGCATAGACCTGAGCTTTAGAAAGAACAGTTGAGTGGAAAGAGACTTGAAGAAAGGAGACCAACCAGAAGGATATCACTAACATGAGGAGAGGTTGCTTTTTGTCCTTTGTTCTCAAATAGCACCATGAAGTCGGGAAGGTGATGCCATGACATGCAAATGAATTGGATTTAAGTGAGGCAGGCTGTGCAAAGCCATCAGCCTCACTTTTTCCTACAAAGCCATCTGGGTCCAGTGGCCAAATATAGATTAAGACAACTGGAAATGAACCAGGATGTAGTGGGGGACTGTAATGGTAAGGGAATTTGAAGATCTTCTCTGCCCCTTAATAGGCCTGTGTGATCATATGGACCCCATGGTGGGAGGAGCTTGCCAAATGGGTGGAGCAGCAAGGGAGAGTGAGATAGAACTGAGAGACAGAGAGAGAGACAGAGAGAGAGTACAGGCAGAGCAGCTAGCATGAGTGAGAGAGAAGGAATATTTTTGCCTGGGGAAACTTGTTTTGGGGGGAGGGATAATGGATGGAAGGCTTGGGGTCTCTACATTGGTGTCTGTGGATTTGTCTTAAGAATGCTTGGGGTGTCAGTGCTTCCTGCATTGGCAATGCGCATAGACTTCTTTGTTACTATGATGGATTTGGCTTATTGGTATTTGCATAAATATCTTGGTTTCATCTTCAAGGAGGAGAGTCTGTTATACCTTGTGATTCAAACCTGGGAATATGCCTACATATTCTTCGCAGCTGCTGTGGGTATCACATTGGCAAAATAGGGACCCAAGCGTTTAGGGATCCTGGCACCCCAAGAATGCCAAGGGCAATGCTGTTTTCAGTCAAGTGGCAAGAGTTTATTGTAAAGCTTTGGCAAAAGCAGATGAGGGTCCTTAAGGAAACTGCAAGCTAGTGAGGATGGTGCTGGGGCTTATATGGAAAAAGGACAAGGGAAAGGAATGCCAAGGATGTTCATTAAGTAATCTAGGGCTTCAGGTGTCTGGAGCTATGGATGGGAAAACACAGGGAGTCTACAGAGATAACTCTGTTGATGCCAGACACTGAGGGAGAAAAGACAGCTTTTTTTGTTTAGTTGTTTAGTTGCCAGAGGCATGGACCTTGGGGATCTGGCATGAGGGAGAGTCCTTTGGTCAACCAGGGACAAAAATCCTTGGACATAGGCACCCCTGTATTGGTTCCGATAAGAGAATGTGTTTTGCAACAAGATAAAATTTTATCCTAGGGAGAGGCCTACTGAGAAATTGGTAGGCTTTCAGAGACATGACCTTAGGGCTTTTGCTGTCCAGGTCCCACTACCACATCAGGACCTTGGCTTTTTCAAGCTAAGGTCTTTAACAGGTTTCAGTCTTATTGAGGCAACACCCATTCAGTGATTAAGGCTTAATAAGAAATGAGGCAGAGAATGGTCTCTTAAAAAAAAAATCATCTGGGAGGGGAAGACTCTGGGGGGGGGGTCAAAACAAAAAAAATAATTGCTATTTATATTTATTCTGAGCCAATTAGGGCCCAAATAATGACCAAGTAGGGCTTGGCCTGGGACCTATTGTTGACCTATCAATGAAAGCCAGCATGATTTGGGGTTAAGGCTGGTCTCTTAAGAGAGAAAAAACAACAACAAAAAAGTTCTGGAGATTAAAATATTAAAATTTACACTCTCTTTGGGCAGAGCACTCCCAGGTAAGAGTATGATATATAGACAGATGGAAGGGAAAGGAGAGAAAAGAGGAGGTCTTAGACCAAGGTATTGGCAGTGTCAGCAGAGAGAAAAGGCCTTATAAAAGAGATTGTTCATTTGTAACATTGCTTATGGGAATTAGAGACCTGAATAAACACCTTTTGCCTAAACTCTCTTTGTTGAACTAATTAATGTTGGGTAGCAATTATCCATCTATCCACCTGAAGAGGTTAACCATAAAGAGGGTTAAGGTTGCTCTGGAGACTCCAAAATACCAACACACCAGGTCCGGCAGAATGAATTCAACTCATGTCTTCTCTCTGCCAAAGAAAAGCAAAGTTTACTGAAAGTTCGCCATATGGGGTAGACTCTTAGGGTGCCTAGGTGTCTGTGATGCTTGCATTGGGCAAGCAGGTCAGAGTAAGTCTGACACAGAGTAAATTTGTGCTAGGAAATTCTATGGTGCTCTCACACACCATGGAGGGAAGTTGGGGTCTTATGTACAGAGAAATCTAGGAGTGGTCTAGAGGAGGAGTTTGGGGACGGTCTTCAGGAGGAATCAGTGAGGTCAGACTCCAGTAATGAGTTTGGGGAGGGTCTTCAGGAGGAGTTAATGAGGTCAATGCAAAGGTGGATTGATATTTTGATAGGCTCAAGGGTAGGAAGTAGATGGACAGTGGAAAGCTAGGCTAGTAACAGAGGTTTGAGCCCAGCCACAAAAAAACTTATGCAAATGCCTCATCAAGTGGGAAGATTTAATCAGACTTCAAGGGGTTTCCTAGAGCCTGTACCTCAAAGATTCAAGGAGAGCTCAAGGGGGCTCCCAGCTCATCATTCCCCCCTCAAACAAGTGGGACCCAAATTCCTTTGAGGTAAAGGGTGAAGGTCTCAGCTTCTAAAAGTGCTTCATGCTGGCAAGGGGTGTAGAGCTGTCTCTGCCTCTCTGGGTCCTGTTCAAGGAGATTAGATTTCACATTCAAAGGGTCAGACTCTGGAACATGGATCCAGGTCCAGTGGTCTGGAGGACTTGGGAGATTTTCATAGCCTTAAGTGACCATCCAGAGATTGATGGTTTGAACCCTGAAGGAGACAAACCTGGCAAAAAGGTTAAGCAAATGAAGACTAAATGGGCACCAAAAAAATAGAGAAAGGACAATTTCCCTGGCCTGGTTGGAATTAAAGGTGGCCATGGCGAGGCCAAAACGCTATCAGATATCCCTTTCTGTTCCAAATTGCTCCATGGACATTTAGCACATGGAAAACAATAGCAACTTTTCAAAAACAGGCAACAACTCCCAAAGCCTGCTCTCTCCTTCTATCACCATAGAGTGAAAGGTTTTTCTAGACTGGGTAAAGCTGGAGTGTTGGTCAATTTAGTCTTCAAAGTCTCAAAAGCTTTAGCATGGTCTGGGCCCCACTCTCAGACAGAGAGACAGGGTCTTGAGTAACCATTAATGGCTGCAGTCCCTCCCAGGACTTGGATTTAATTGGATATAGACCACGGTGGGGGGACACTTTAGGACCTAGTGTTGTAGTTGGCCTCACCTGGCTCCCTTATCCCTTCCCCTTCCCCCATTCTGCTCTAGCCAGCCATCTTCTTCCTGTTTTTTTTTTCATGGAAATAGACTAGTTGGCTGCAGGACCCCCCCAAAGGTTTCCCTGTGCCTGCAAAAATCAAAATGTGTCCTAGCCAATCCCTGCTGTAAACCTCTGATTACACAATCCCTGACCATAAGAGTCAGGGGACCCTATATATATCAATGATCTTCCCTCGGTCAGGCCTGTTTGATATGGATAAGTCGCCCCAACAGCGTGTGCTAAATAAAGTCCACTTCCAAAATTGCTCTGGGAGTCTCTTTCTCGCTTTTTTTGACACGACACTAGGAGTCAAAAACAAATGCTGGGATGGCAGAAATAGATCATCCAGGAATTTCCTGATCCCAAACAACTGACCCAACTATCTCCCATGCTCCTGAGGGAACATGGGAAGATCTGGGAGGCTTAAATAGAGAAAATTGGCTTCCCAGTTTCACCAACAGATCCCTTCCCAACAAGGGGACAGGATAAGAAGACAGCATAAGGAAGGAGTGTTCAAACAACAGATCCTCAAGTAGGCAATGGACTGGGTATGTCTGAAGACAATTCCTTAGTTTCCCCTTCCATGCCCCTGACCTGACTGGTCAAGGGAAGGGTAGAACCAATTGCTTAGAACAAAGAACTTAGCCATAATAAAATGGGAAACCTTACCTTCAGCCTCAATGCTTGCCCAGAGATGCTTGTATTGGGCAAGCAGGCCAGAATAAGTTGACACAGAGTAAGTCTGTGCTAGGTCACTCTTTGGAGCAATCACACCACAAATCTGTCCTTGTCCTCCATTCTTCAGAAGCTGTGCACATGTCCATTTTCTCCAAAATGACCAAACAGGACCGAGAACTTGAGGTCTGACGGAGTACTAGACAGCCTACTAGTTGTCTGACCTAATGGAAACTGAGAGGTCAGGACCCCCCCCCAAAAAAAAACACAAAAAAATCACCAAAACCCCCACACTTCCAAGGTACTAGGGAAAGAGAGAGGCTTACATACCTTCCAATACTGGCTGGAGAAGAGCTTGAGATTAGCAGTGTTTCCTGGTATCCGGGAACCGTAAAAATGAAGAGGTTGCTCTGGAGACCCCCAAATATCAACATGCCTGGTCCTGCCAAATGAATTTGACTTACGTCTTCTCAGCCAAAGAAAAGCCTGCACCTCACATCACACCCATCTATCTACCTACCTACCTATATCTATCTATCTATCTATCTATCTATCTATCTATCTATCTATCTATCTATCTATCTATCTATCTACCTATCTAATTTGCCTGCCTACCTATCTGCCTACCTATATGTGCATACATAGATTTGAAAACAGAGTCAAAGTTTCATGTTTATGGACCAGTTATATTAGAGATTTTTTTTTTAAATAGGGAATTTCACCAACAACTCTAGGAGCAAGCAGCATGGCCCATTTCTCCATCACAATTCTCCCAACAAATAGCTAGAAGGAGGACCAGACCAAACAGTGAAAACAAAATAAAAGGAGAAAATAATGAGCCTTTTATTTCCCCCAATTGAGATCAGCACAAGGAAATCAGAAGCCTCTCACAACAGCCTTCCAACCTGATGATTGAACTAGAGTCTGAGACATTGTGCTTGGGAAAGGAGCAGCCTTAGAATCCAGCAGGGATAGGTCTGAAAGCTGTGTAGAGATAAGGAAAAAGAACCAATTTGCCCTGAGGTGCTCTGGCCCCAGAGATGGGTCATAAATCCAGTGTGAACAGAGAAGGAAAGCTGTACCTACAGGTGGTCCAAATGTGCGATTTGTACCAAGGCAAGGAATGATGGTGGACTTCACTCTGTTTACTGGGCAAAGAGGAGGAAGCTTAAGAGAACAGTCACTCTGTCACTCTTCTTTTCAGTTCAGCCCTTACTAATCTGCAGGCACTAATAGAGAAAACAAGACCCAGAGTTCAGATCAAGCTGGACATAACAAATCTGTCCACCTGAACCTGCAGAGCCTTCCAGCAAGCTGACAGATGTTGAGCTAGCAGCAGGCCACCAACACTCCAATTAAAGACAAGCCTACAATTCTATATCCAAACTGGGACAGAAGCTTAGAAAGAACAAGAGGGTGACAATCAGATTTCACATTAGATCAGACTTCTTAGGGTGCACTGAAAGTTTGTAGGTCTCCAGCATGAGCTGCCATTGAGATCCTTGAAGAATATCGTATTCAATACCTGAAGAATGGGCAGCTGAGGTGGCTTGGTTTCTAGTGCCCCTGGCTTGGAGTCAGGAAAACATGAGTTCAAATTTGGCCTCAGACACTTAATAGCCATGTGAACCTAGACAAGTCACTCAGTCCCATTTGCTTCAGTTTCCTCATCTGTAAAATGAAAGAAGGAAATGGCAAACCATTCCAGTATCTTTGACAAGGAAACCCCAAATGATGTCATGCAGAGTTAGACATGACTGAACAATAATAACAAGCAATGGTCACCGATGTCCCTATTGAAAGATTACATCTTCCCAACTTCTCTCTGTTCAAGTTGGTCATAATAATTACGTAACATTTCTTATTATTTTAACATTCTTTTCCTTTATGTTGTTACACACATAAATTGTTTTCTTTGCTTTGCTTTATCAACATTGTGGAAATTCACGTATTTTTCAGGCTTTTCTGAATTCTCCCTATTTTGCTGTCTCCCATCCTTAGAGCCCAGTGTAGTATGATTATCCAAGACCCTGAGAACAGTAGTGCCCCCTAGACTATTGGCTTTGCCTTTTACATCCACTTTCCTGGAAACAGTGCTAAGAAATAACCCTTGTGGAGAAGGGGCCCATAATCTTGGGCACCGCCAATGCCCAATGTGGATGAATTGCCACGAAGAGAGTGAGAAAGCAGCCTAATGGAAGCTGAAGAATGTCCTAAGGAAGATTCAGGAGCTGGCATGTGCCCTGTGAAACCCTCTTGATCCCCTCATCCCTTGAAGGAGGCTGAAAACCTGGACTAGTCAACTGGAGAAGATAATTTGAGCCCCTATCAGAAATCCTTTGTGATGCTCTCTGAATGAACCCAAGGTTCTCTTGCTGTGCCAGCAGTTCCAAGACCTGATGAAACTGATCCAGAGCATTCTCCCTTTTATGACTGATAAAGACCAGGCACCTTGAATTGGACACTCTCTTGATTAATGACATTTCTCTTGTTATCTTGTTTTATGTCATTTCCTTGTTTGTGACTGATAGGAACTAAACACCTCGAGAGGGCAACCATCTTGTTCTATGGAAACCAAAATTTTGGTTGACAAAAGACACAGGCATCCTGAGTCCAGGGAGGGAAACTTCCTTACTCTGTGGGTATATAATCTTCAACTAACCTTTTTTTGAGCTCCTTTTAGTTGAACTCCCATGCATTCGTATGTGTGTCTGCCCACTTTGAGAGAAATAAACACATGCTTACAATCTAATCTTGTTCGTCTTTCTTAGACTGAACTCTGGAGGATTGACAGCCTGGAAGATCATAAGCATCTGGACTACCACCCCTCACTTTTACCCCCTTGGAGATAATCCAGGAGGTTGCATTCAAAACTTTGGGAATGCTAGTGTCCTCAACCTCTACAGCCATCTTCCAGGGCATTTGTCATTGTTCATCCTTCATTCTCAAAGAGGACCAATGACATCACTAGGGTGAATTAGATTTGTGTGAGGCAGAGCTGTGCAAAGTTGTCTGTCCTCCAGAGTCAACAAAGACCAGTGGCAAGACAAAAGTCATGATGACTGGTGATGGCCCAAGAAGCGGGGAATGGCCTTGGTCTTTCTAAATTAAGGTTTTTTCAGGTCTTAGCTTGTTTGAGGCCATGCTCATTTAATGACTAAGGGCTAGGTAAGAACTGAGATTTACCATTATAAAGATATCATTCTGGGAGGGGAGGACCCTGAAAGTTTCTGGCCAGCACAGAAAACAATGCTATTTATACTCATTCTAAGTTATCAAAAACTAAACAATGAGCCACCAAGGCTTGGGTTGAAGGATATTATTGACCTTATTGACTATTTCTGCCTGACCTATGGTAGAATATTCCAAGTTCCTACTGGCCTGATCAGCTGTAGTTGGACACACTGTAACTTGACTCTAATATCTTACATTACTTCTTCTGGAAGGAAGGATGGCAGCCAGTACTGGCCATTCAATAAAAGCCAGAATGATTTGGGTTTAAAGGCTTAGTCAAATAGCACCATTTAAAACACAATGCATTTTTTTAAAAAGCCTGTTGTTGTTGTTGTTTTTTACCTGAGCTACATTCAAGAAACCACAAACGAAAAATGCCCAGGACAAGGAGTAAATTGTCTAAGCTTTTTGAAGAAATAAATTATGATAATCTTTTAACATCATATTTTAGCTAACGTCTGATCTAATCAAACAAACAAACAAACCCTGTGCCTGTAACTTCAAAAACCAGAGATGAGATTTCCCTTATCTTGGGGTTCACTCCACATGGGAGCAAAACAGAACATCCTGAGACCATAAAATGTAAGTACAACCTGCTTTGGTCGTTGTCAATTTGCATTAACAACCAAGGAACTCTATCACATATAGGTGGTAACAAATGTAAGTCATAAAGTTTTGTGACAGTCATCCTGAACTGGGATGGTTCTGAAATGGATAAAGAGTCTTATGATTTCTCTGTTCATCAGTGAGGACTTTAGTCCTGCACTCAGAGCAAGTAAATCTAGGCTTAAGGGAATAATAAGTGTGTGGGGTAAGAGAATCCACTTACCCAATTAAAAAGCTTAGAGGAAGTCTTTTGGTGAACAGGAATAACTTTATTGAAAGGTCCCGGGAGCTGGAGCCCCTCCTACTTCAAAAGTGCAGGAGAAAGCCAAAGCCCCCAGGCTAGGATCAGACTATTATACTCCGGGTTTCTTCAGATTACGTTCTCTTGGAGTTTTCGATTCCTGTTGGCCATTGCCCTTAGCCCAGGAGAGGGACAAAGAGCCAAGCAAGCCTCATCTCCTGTTGGAGGGAGGGCGAGACACATTTTGGGCTCGAACTCTAACAAAGAAACTCTCCTCATGGCTCAGATTCATTCTTCCGGATTGTGACATTTTTTCCTCCACCCTTCCCCCAGCTCCAGGATTGGGCGTCCCACATAAACTAGGGAGGGAACAAGAAGCATAAGAGGCCATCCCCGCCCCCATTTCTTTATTCAGCCAGGGGTCTGGCTCCTAGTTGGGATGTTTCCTCTCCACTCCTTGCTCCAGGAATGGGTGCTTAATTAAGGGAGTGAGGGAAGGGGCCATCCCTGCCCGCCCGAGCTCAGGGCTCGGGTGGGCACTTTTCCCTTCCCCCCTCCACTCTTGTTCCAGTTTCTTTGTTTAGTTAGGCTCAAGAATGGAATTTCCTCCACCTCTCCCTGCTCCTGTTTCAGAACCAGGTATTCTACAGAAGCTGTCCTTACCCGCCCGGCTTTGGCTCACAGTCTTGGGGAGAAACAAAAGGGTAACAGTATATTTAGAGATTACATAAGGCAAATATGAAATAGGGTGAAACAAAATGTGCAATTTAGGAATTACATATAAAGTACAAGTGAGGTAAGTGCAATAAGCATAAGTGAGGAAATAAGGCACAAGTGAGGTATATAAAAGGAGAGAGAACTCCATAAGTTCAGTGCTTATCCTCCTCTCCATTCTAACTAAGTTATAGTTCCCTATTTCTGGAGAGTCTTCACTTGATTTCTCCACATTCATAAGGAATAAATAATGTAATTTTTCTATTGCTATCTGTTTGTCTCTTTAACCAACCTTTTCTAGTCGTTGACAAAAAATTTAAAAACTAGTCCTCAAACAACAAAATATCTTACAAAATATAAGCAACCAAAAATTATATTCCTATAGACAGAGCACCAACATATAAAGTACAAAGGGAAGGAGAAGAACAAGGAGAAGAAAAAAAGAAGAGCAAGAGAAAGAAAGAAAGAGAAGAGGAATAAGAAAGAAGAAAGAAGAAGAAGAGAAAGGGAAGATGGACGAGTAACTCTTGTTGAGATCTGGCAACAATCTCTTCAGTTGCCATGGTCTATCTCAGCAGCCATGCCTTCTAAAAGCTCAGAAAAGAAAGGTCTCACAACTACAATACCTGGCACTGTCTTCTTTGGATGTGGTTCTATCAAAGGCTGTGTCACTAAGAAAGATGCAGTTGTCACCTGCTTTATTGTGACACTTTATGAACCACTTGTTGCCATCAGATTAAAGGACAAAACCACCTCTTTATGTTGTCTAGCTTTTTAAGAATATAACTGTGAGAACAGAGATTGCTTTATTTTCACATTTGTGTCCTTAGCATTTAGTCAAGTACTTTGCATTATAGTAAACATTAAAAATTTTGTTTCCATTAATTCTTACAATTTGATGATATTTCACAGAATTCCAGGTGCTGCAGGCTCCAGAAGTCCTTTCTTTGTAATGTCTTCAGTAGCTTCACTTGGGTGGTGCAACATCACTGCTGGGTGTGTGGCTCAGCAAGGCTCCCAGGGGCTGCCCCTTGGCTGAGTACACTGCACATACCCTTCTCTGTTTCAAGGAAGCATGCTCCTCTAAACTATTCACCCCCACCCCCAGGGGATCTCTCTGGATCTGTGTCTGTGGTGGCTTTGAGTTTCCTCTCCTGGCTAGGTGTACTTTTTCTGACTGGTCCAACAGCTCGGTTGTCAAGGCCAATCTTGAATGAGGAGACAAAGTCCCCCTAATTCCTTTAGGGGCTCTCCCCAACCAAGTACCAATGAGTCTGGATTCCTTAATTTCTGATTCTTTTTTTTATAGGCCTAAGGGAATTGACGGATTCTCTGAAACAGTTAAAAATATTTCCTGTGCAATATCAGCTGTTATCATCTGTGGAGGGAATTCCGATTTTTATAGTAATCAATATGATATGTGTAATGAATATACTAATAGAAGAGATATTGCAGAATTTGCCTTTTCCAGACAGACTTGTGAGACAGACTAAGATCAGTTCAGGCTGCGTTGTGAGTCTAACTATTCATTACACATATCATATTACTATAAAAATTGGAATTCCCTCCACACATCCAATAGCCAAGCTCCTTAAATCCTATCAGGGAGATTTAGTAACTGATTTTCCCACTGGAAAGTTGTGAGAAAATTCACTGACAGCTGCTTGATAGTTTGTACTGACATGCTGGGCCTTCTGTTACTACAGCAATTGAGGTAGGGAGGGAACTCCTTCTCTTGCAGAATTGACAATAAATACAATGTGATTTGATGCAAGATAGATGTTAGCTGGGTGGGAGGAGAGTCAGGACACAAGCAATGGGAAGGATCAGGAAAGATCTCTTGCAGAAATGTAGGGTTTCTTCTCTGATACCCGCCGCCAGGATGGAGACATTTTTGAGATCCTGCTGCAGGAGAGAGTTGTCCCTGTGTCACGCCTCCATTTCCCCGCGGAGAGACAATGGGGTCCAGCCCTCCAATTATTTTTTTGGATACATCACCCGGCTCAAGGACCTCAGGAAGACCCACAGAGCTGTGTGTTGGGGATGTGGCAAAGGTGGAGCAGCTGCTGCTGGTTGGAAAGTCCAGTGTGAAGGACAGGGATAGAGAGTGCAGGTCATCTCTACACTTGGTCTGTGTTCAGGGATATCCAGATGTTGTCTCTCTCTTAGTAGAGAAAAAATTCAAACTAGACCCTCATGACAAGGAATTTCCAACACCTTTAATGAAAGCAGTACAGTGTCAGCAGGAGGAGTATGTAAGGTATCCTGTTCTACCATGGTGCAGACCCTAGTCTTAAGGATAACTGCCGCAACACAGTACTTCACTATGCTGCGGCTGGACAGAATATCGCCATAGCAGCAAAGCTGCTTCCTCCTATAGTAGATGTTGAAGCAAGAAACCAGAAAGGATATACACCACTTTTGCCTGCAGTTTTACAAGATAGATGAGATATGGTAGGATTTTCCTTAAGGAATGGAGCAAATGTGAATTCCTTGGACAAGATGAACAGAACAGCCCTGATGTTTGCTGTCACTGGTGAACCAACAGGCATAGTCAGTCTTCTTCTTCAATATGATGTTGATATCTCTAGTGGAGATTCATTTGGATTCATGGCTGAGAAATATGTTCTTTTCACTGGTAATACCATTCATTGCCAACAACTTAATCAGTATGGAAAACAGAAGGCACTTAAATCTGTCCCATCCACCCCAAATTGACATTTCAGATTGTTCTTCTAGTTCAGAATTTACTTTCTATGAACCTGCCAAGGATCAAGAAGAGGCATCAGGAGTTGGTAGAAGGCATATTTAGGAAAGTTAATGAAACTATAGCTGAACTTGGACTTAGTGAATGAAGAATTTCTCCCCAAAACATGTATGAATGGATACTCAAGCATGACAAAGCTGAGTGAGTATCCAGAACAATTACATATTTTATAGGAAGGAATAATATTCTTTTTATGATAGTTTGCTATGAAATATGTAAATGTGAAAAGTGAATGTATTGCAAAATGTGTCACAAGTTTTAATATGTACCATGCATCTATATGTGTATAGTAAATATATCTGTATAGTTCTTTATTAAAAACTTTATTTCTTTACATTGTAATACTTTTTCCCAAATTGTTAGTTGTTACAGGTTACTCTAAATTCACTGTAATACTTTAGTTATTTATCTTTGAAGATGATAATGTGTTTCCCTTTAAATAAAGGGAATAAAATAAAAAAGATTAAAAAAAAACCTTAGGGTTTGATCTCTGTCTTGAAGAAAAGGAGGGATTCGTTCTATAGAGCAGAGGGAAGGAGGAAGTGCATTCCAGGCACGGGGGACAGCCAGTGCAAAGGCAGGGAGA
>JAQQSW010000690.1:19642-31542 GCA_028646575.1 Pseudocheirus occidentalis
ATGCTCTAGCTATGCTATGACGGATGTGGCAGCAGCTCAGTGAAAGATCGAGAGCACAGACACAAAGCAAGGAGACAGAGAGGCCACTGCACTTTTCCCCCTCTGTGTGCAATTCTAGGTTTTAAAAACGTTTTTGTTTTAAAATCTATTTTTATTGATCTCTCAGGTTTTGTATAACCTAAGCCTCTCCTGCACAACCAATCAAGACGCTGAAAATCTGTTCTGTATCCCACACCAGTGGGCCTCTCCCTGTGTCTTCTGCTCTGTCTTTTCTGCACTATGCTTGGTTTATTCTTTGTAATTGTGTGACGTTCACAGGCAACTGTTCTGTGGTTTTATCTTTTCCATTTACATTGCTGGAGTCCTTGTGTCTGGTTTTTTTGTTTTTTTTTTTTTTTGCTTACTTCACTCTGGAGCAGTTAATGCAATTATGACTGTGATTCTCGGTATCTTTCATATTGATGAACAATAACAAGCATTAAATGCCTACTTTGTGCCAAAGCATCGTGCTGTCATTTTTGTAATTACATTACAGTAATCTTTCAGTCCATTAATGGACCACATTTTGTTGATCCATAACCAAGTTGATGGGAATTTACTTTGCTTCCACTTCCTTGCTGCTACAATAAAGTGCGGTTATAAATATCTGGGTATATATAGAGAGAATTTCTTATCAATGACCTCCTTGGGTATAAACTTTGCAATGGATTTTTTTGGGTCAAGGGGTATGGACTTTTTTTATTGTTTTATTTGCATAATTTAAAATACTTGTACTGCTCTCCAGAATGGTTAAATCAGTTCACAACTTCACCAACAATGCATTAGTGTTCCAATTTTCCCACAACTTCTCCAACATTTATCATTTTCCTGTTTTGTCATGTTAGCCAATCTGATAGGTGTGATGTGATATCTAAGAGTTGGGGTTTTTTTGCTTTTTTTTTTGGAGGGCAGTTGGGGTTAAGTGACTTGCCCATGGTCACATGGCTAGTTTTTGTGTTAAGTGTCTGAGACTGCATTTGAACTCAGGTCCTCCTGACTCCAGGGCTGGTGCTCTATTCACTGTGCCACCTAGCCGCCCCCTAAGAGTTGTTTTGATTTGCAATTCTCTAATCTGTAATGGCCGGCTAACTGGAGGATAGTAGACCAGCTATTATCCTTGATTATCTGGAGAGCATTGAGAGGGGAGTGACAAAGATGGTGGAAAAGCTCTGTTTATTGTTCCAGCTAAACAGTCTCATATACTAAAGAACAAGCATGATCTGACTGCCACATCCAGTCACCTATGGCCCAGCAAGCATACCTTCCTCATGCACAGAACACTTTAGCCAATTATACCCCAAAAGTTGAGCTCCAGAAGAAAGAGCCGATCCAGCCCATCTTGGCTATTTGCCTCCAAGAGAGAGGACCCTTCAGTCTTCCTTGTTAGCTAATAACCAACTGTGACCCTCAACACTTCATTGCTCTCAATCTTGGGTATGCAGGCTATATTCTTTTCTCATGAGAATCCTTAGCTTGGTCACGCAACTGTGATCACTGAAACCTGTTTGCTCTCAAGTTCTCATCAGAAATTCTCAGGGCTTTTACACTAATCAATAGTGATTTAGAGCATTTTTAAAAATATGACTATAGATAGCTTTAATTTGTTCCTCTGAAAACTACCTGTTCATATCCTTTGACCATTTATCAGTTTGGGGAATGACTTATATTTTTATAAAATTGACTCAGTTCTCTATGTATTTTAGAAATGAGGCCTTTATCAGAGTCACTGGCTATAAAAATGGTTTCCCAGCTTTCTGCTTCCCTTCTAAACTTGTTTGTATTGATTTTGTGCAAAAAAAAAAAAAAGTTAATGTAATCAAAATTATCCATTTTGCATTTCATAATGTTCTCTTGTTTCGTCATAAGTTCTTCCATTCTCTATAGATCTGAAAGGTAAACTATTCCTTGTTCTCCTAACTTGCTTACAGTCTTACCCTTTATGTATAAATCATGTACCCACTTCCTATATACATTTGTGTTTCCATTCTTGTATACATTTTGTGTATGCCCTTTCTTGGTATACAGTGTGAGATGTTGGTTTAGGCCTAGTGTCTGCCATACTATTTTCCAGTTTTCCCAGTAGTTTTGTCAACTAGTGAATTCTTATCCCAGAAGCTAGAGTCTTTGAGTTTATGAAAACCAGCATCTTAAAAACAGATTACAAGGGCAGATTTTCAAAAGCTACTCCAGATAGGCAGTTTCAAATTCTTCCTTCCCCACAAACAAGTCCTTTTTCCTTTTCATTCCCCATTTTGATCTGGCAGGAGTATTCCCCAGTTAGCCTTAGATACACTAAACTGTTGCAAGGAAAGGGCAGAAGGAGGAGGCTGCAAGGCAATCTGCTTTAAGTACCACTCCACCCCCCTTTCAATTCTAATCATTGTCATTTTCCTTACATTTAGCTAAATTACCCTTTTCATAGAGTTGTTATTGTTGTGTGTTCATACAGGAAGAACCCCTTTCTCAGAAGAACCGGATCTAGTTTGGAAACTGCTATCAAGTTTTCAAGTCAGGCATAGAAGACTTCTTCCCATTCTCAAGCCCTCCTCTCCCATTACTGTTCCCTCACACCACCACCCCCCCCACCCATTCACCCACAAAAAATGAGTCAAAGAAAATTACCAGTAGTGTAAGTAAACTGGGTCAAGTCAAAGTAGGTAACAAATAATTCTCCATTCTAAGTTCATCTCTAAAGATTAGCTCATGGGGCGGCTAGGTGGCGCAGTGAATAGAGCATTGGCCCTGGAGTCAGGAGTACCTGAGTTCAAATCCGGCCTCAGACATTTAACACAAAAAACTAGCCGTGTGACCTTGGGCAAGTCACTTAACCGCAACTGCCCTCCAAAAAAAAGCAAAAAAAAAATAAAAAAAATAAAAAATAAAGAATCTTAAAAAAAAAATTAGCTCATTAGGATAAAACATGTGCTAAAGAGGCCAAGAGGCCAAGATGGAAAGTGTAACTCCTATTTAAAAAACCAGTACTACTGCACAGAAGACTAAACAACAACTCTGTTCCAAAGGCACCCATATATAGTGGCCATGATGATGCACTATGCTCAGCTCAGGATGGCCCAGTGCAAGTCAGCCCCACTGATTGCCAGTTAAAGATTAGCTAATGAAACTCTTAGGTTAGTGGTGCAGTATGTATATGAAGGAGATATACTCATCCTCATTAGCCTGAGGATTTCTAATCCTCATTCCCAGGAGACCTTTGTTTGCCAGGCAATCCCCACCAAACCACCCAGATCCAGAAACTAGAGTTGTGTTCAACATTCCCCAGAGAAGGAACTTCAACTTTTCCCTTTGCCTTTGCCCCCTTACTCCCCCATCCCAAATTCATTCATGTCAGTCTCTGGGGCTGCAGTTCTCAGGTTCTCAGCCTACTGGGCTCACTTACTGCTTGGGCTCGATACAAGTCAGTGCATTAACCAATTGGGAGGTTGTTTCATAGATAACATGTGGGAGGCCCTGGAGTTTTTGGAGTCCAGCCTCTAACAGGTTCACTCTTGGTCTGGTCAGATAAGAAGGACAGGAAGACAGCCTCAGAGGGATTAATAATCTTACTTCATTCTAGTCTAGTCTTCTTAAAAGGTTGCTGATAATGGGAATGATGTGGTCTGAGATGCTTTTGTCTGTAACCTCAGTTTGTAAAATCTCATTTGTGTTTGGGTACCTATGTACGTAACATCAATCTGTAATATGCCTGTGCAATTAAGTTGTAAAAGTCACACTTTCCCATGGCAATAAAGGCATTACTGCCTCTCCCCTTCCCTCAGCCTAAAAGTAGCTAGTCTGCCTAGAAACAAGCCTTAAATAACATTCTATAAACAAACCCTTAGAGAAATGCATAGAACCCTTTGTTCTAAGTGGCCAGCTCCACCCAAAAGCCTTGAACAACATTATCAAAGAGATAACTCCGACTCATTATGGTACCTCCTGAATCCCTAATCAGTCTAGTTCCCAGACTTGGAAACAATCAAGCCTGTCCTCCCAACAGCCATATTGGACATATCTCATTCATTGTTGACCAAAAGTAACATAGTGATGTCACAAGCCCCAAACCACACCTCCAGATAGCCCCCCCCATGGGGATTTCCCAGTGAATTATGGGCAATTCGCCTGCGCAGTTGATACAAAAAGTGCATGTCCCTTTAAGCACTGACCACTCCTAAACTCTTCCCAAACTCCTCCCAAACTCCATCTTTACCCACCCTAGTTACCATAATTAGCCTTTGACTGACAGTTTTATGTTTATAAAAACTTCACCTCAATCCCCAGCTCTTTGCAGATTAACCTTTTCCTGCCTGCTGTAGAGTGTAAAACTTTATAACTCTACCTTAGATCCCTGTACTTTGCAGGACCCCCTATTTCTCCTGCCAGCTGCTAAGTCAGCATATCAATAAACTTTGTAACTTTGCCAAAAGACAGCTTGGATCCAATGAAATTCTTTCCAGACAAGAACCCACTAGGGATTATATGACACCCACCTCAGACACCCCTAACTCCCAAACCAGCTCCTACAGCATTCCCTAATCATCCTTCTCATAGGGTCCAGAGTGAAGGGGGAACAAATACCCCTATATCTTGATGGGGTCAATCGAGACAAGTACAGCTTGTGCACTCCCCTAAATCCCCTCAAGCTTGATGGAGGCCCGTTAAGGCACACACAGATTCCCCTATGGGTTCCTCATGGTTTCCCCCACTCATTGACCAGTGCCCACTTGCTTTATAGGGCAACAGACAAAGAAGACATCTTGCCAACATTAAGCTCACAGGTTAACTTTAGCTATGTCATCATTCTGCACAAGCACAAGTGTAGTAAATGTCAGTTATGTCACCCCCATATCTCATAGGGCAGCCTTGGTAGGACTGTCTATCACTATGATTCTAGGATCCTTGGGGCTATTCTGGAGTTATTATTTAACACCTGAAAACTAGACATTGCCATGGCCATGGATCCTGAGAAACTGAATTCTAAAAAGGATAACAAAATTCTCCTTACATACAGAAGTCCTGGACTTAGAGCAGGCTGCTGGTTGAGAACTGCAGGGAGGCTGAGTCTGTTCAGCCTCAACCTCTCACACCTAGAGGGGCAAAGGCACAAGAGGAGAAAGCCCTCTTGCTGCTGCTGCTGCTGCTGCACTTCACCTTAGGCAGGTGAGCCTGCAAGGGCAGGAGCATTGAGGGGTGGGGTGGGGGACCTGCAGGGGCAGAACCTGCTGCTGCCTGTGTGTGGGGCCAGGGGCCACCCCAGTCTGGGGCCCCGCCTGAGGGCAGGGAGGTGTGGAGTGGGGTGGGGGTGGGAGGTGATCTTTTAAAATTGCGTCATAAGTTCTTTAGTCTAGTCTTTTTGGTCTGTTCTGAATGCAGATTGTCTGAGACAGGTTTCCTCTGGGCTCTCTTAGCTGCATCTCTATAATATGAGTAAGATGACAACTTTTTCACTCTCTTTCGCAGATTGAATTCATTGTCTTGGTGATTTATTCTTTGACCTTCTCATTACTAAACATGTCATAATTACAAATTATCATTGTGTGCAAAGGATGTGGTTAGTGTATCTTCTTTTTAATATTACTTTACTTTGTTTCATTGAACCACTCATGACTTAGCATGTCAAATTAAGGCTCCATTTAGGTCTATAGGTTTGCTTATGTTCCCAGTATTAATAACTTTTGTCTGTTATTGTATGAGAAGGATGTGTTCCATGTACCTTTTTCCATATTTATTCTGAACATCTCTCTTGCCTTGTTTTTTGTGAAGGTGCCATAAGGTGCCTCCAATGTCTATGCCTTAGTATTCTCATTTAGTAGAGATGATCATGAGTCTTTCAGAACTAACATCTCAGCTGTGTTCTCTATTTTTCCTTTCACTCTCTCTCTTTTAGGGTTATCCAGCTTTGAGAGAGGATGTTTAGTTTCTGCTGCACTTGTGATTTTACAGTTTGGGTAATGGGTTTACACCATTTCATTTCCCCTTATCTGTTTAGATGCTATGTATGTTGGAGCATATATGTTGAGTTCTAATATTTTTCCATATCTTATGTTGCTTTTAAGTAAAATGTAGTGTCCTTGTTTCTCTGTCCAAAAATTGCTCTTTGTCTGAAAGCATGTTGCTTTTTGGAAGACAGATGGGGAATCTCACCTCTTATGTACAATGTTTTTTTCCAGGCCTCTGGCTTTCAATTTAAATACATCTTCATTTTTCAGATATTTCTTCTATGTGGCAGATGGTTAAATTTTTTTCCTTCTTATTCAGCAACATTTTTATTGAATTAATTCATCAGCCTTTAAGTTTATAATTATTAGGCCCATTTTTGTCTATATTCCTTTCACTGGCATGGATCCATCCCTTCCTCACTGGAATACTGTAATTCATTTTGCCTCTGGCAGTATTTAGATGCCAATCTGTTCCCAGAGGCTCTTCTCCCATGCCACCTCCTTGGCTTTTTTTTTCCCATTATCTAAATTTTTCTCCAACATTTCTGAACTTTCTCTTTCTCTTTCTCCACTCTACCCTCTTAAATTAAAAACAAACAAACACAACTCTGTGTCCTTGCTCTTTCCCAAGAAGTTTTTGACTTCTAGTTTCTGCTGCATTTATTCTTCATTTCATGGGCCATGCCTTTAGGTGGCAGCACAGTGACTAGGTTGTTAGGCCTAGAGCAGTGGTTCTCAACCTTCCTAATGCCGGGACCCTTTAATACTAGTATGTGGGCATATGTGCATGTGGACAGACCTGACTGGAGACAGATAGAGGAGCGGTGTCTTGGTTCCTAAGACCATCGGAAATATGTGTTTAGGTGACCCTTGTGACCTCTGTGAAAGGGTCATTGGACTCCCAAAGGGGTCATGACCCACAGGGTGAGAATCATTGGCCTAGAGTCAGAAAGAGAAGTTCAAATATTATCTCACACTTTGCTAGCTATGAGGACCTTGAGTCACTTAAACAGTTGGGATCAGTTTCCTCAATTGTAAAAATGGAGATAATTCTTTCCCAGGATTGTTGTAAGGATCAAAGGAGCTATTTATTTGTAAAGAGTTTACTTAGCATGGTGACTGGCATGTAGGTGCTTAACGCTTCTTTTTTTCCTTCCTTGCTGTTCCTGTATTGTTGGAATCCCACATGAACTAGCATCAATGTTGAGCTCCCACCTTTCTCTCCTTTTTCTTTTTTCTGCTGTCTCACTCTTGGAAAAATACATTGATTTTTTTTTCCCCAACAGAAGCAATGCCTTGTAGCAGGAGTCCCACTGTGCTGAGTCATGAGGTTGTGAGCATTCACTCATTGCTTATGCCCTAGCTGAGAGAAGTGGCCTCCATGGTTGACCACTAATTGACCCACTTCTTCACTGGAAGTTCTTTTGTACCCAACTATTGGCTGAGTCAGCTGTGTTGAAGTTGAGGAAAGGCAGGTTAGCAGGCTATTGATTTAGCACGCTCCCCCTAATGCAGGTGGGTCAGGTTAAGAAATGTTACTAATCATTATCCTTAGGGATAAGGGAGTCGAAATCCATACCAGCTGATTGGCTGCTCTTACCACCCCCAACCCCACCCAACTCAGTCCCCATAGTGTCCCCCAGCAACCACCGTATATAAGGATAGAGACCCTGAAAATCTGGGCTCTACATCTGGTTACAAGCCTGCTGTGCACCCAAACTACTGCCATCACTATGTGCCTGTGGATATACTGCCACCCCCATTCACATACCTGTGAGTGATTAATAACCTTTAAGTGCTTATGTCCCTTCTTGATATCTCCTCCCCTATAGCTCCCTCATAGAGGCTCAGCTTGTCCTCTCCCTGCCACTGCTAAGGGCAGGTTATCCTACCTCTGTCTCCACCCCACCTTGGGTTCTTGCTGCCCTTGGGAATTCACATGTCCCCTTCTCCCGAGGGAAGGTGTTAACTACTTAATTGGGTCTGAATCTTCTCCAAACTGTTAGGCTAAGAACCTCTCCTATCTGTTTGATTTTGAGAGGGATATCATATAATACACTTATGATGTCAGCAAAATATTTTAATTAAATCATAATATTTAAAAAGTCATAATATTATTTTCCTTCTGCCCCCGTAAACTCAATACATTTTTAGTTCACTACCCAGTGGGATGAGGAGATAGAACAAAAATGTGTGCAGTTATCTGGTCATGGGGGAAGATTTTTGTGGCAAGGCAGCTGCTTGAAGAGATGCCCATGCATTTCTTCAAGAATATGTATGCAGGCTTACATCAGTTACTAGAGAACAGCTCATGTCTTAGAGCTATCATCTGGCTTCTCTTTGGGACTGGCCCAGCTTGAAGCTTCTTGGCCATGGGCCCCCTGGTCTCTGTACTGCCCTGCCCTCTTTCCCTTGTACCCAGGTATTTTTCTTCATTCTAGCTTTCCTCAACTCTGGATATTTTGGGGGCCACCTGATTCACTATACAATATCTACCTGGGACCCTGTGGTTTGTGCTTATTTGCCAGCTCTTTGAGGCATCTTTGAGTTTGGGAACGGCCTTGCTTCAAAAGCCGTGTTTCCCTTCCTCTGGAGAGCCTCTAACCTCACCCCCGCCCTGCTCTGTTAAGCCTCTTTCAGGCTCTTTCTGTGCCTCAGCTATGGTCCTTAGCTCAGGTGCTAGGATCTATGCCAAATATTGCCTTTTATTCTTGACAATTTTCTGACAGTGCCCTAGTCGGTAAATCTCTCTCTGGCTGAGTGAAAAAGATCTCCAGTTCTCAATAGCAGCCATTCTCTTCCCACCATGTCTTTTTCTCTTCCTTCTTTCATAGTATAACTATAAATATTTCTGATGTCTTTTATTGCTATTGTGGGGGGAAAAAGCACAAATGAACCTATACTTCATCGACAATTATACTGAATTTACAAGTGTACTTCTCATTGTCACATGATACTGGTATGCTGTAAACATGAAACAGTCTACTTCTTATAAAATTAAGAGCAGAGAAGGACACAGAGTTAGAGGAAAACACAATCTCCCTCCAAATAATCATGTATGGGCCTGCTGCCCTCACATTCTGACCCCTGTACTTATATGGCCTAATATCTTTAAGTGCTCTCACTGTTCCCTGTGGGTTTCTTCTGCTGGAGTAATGGGTAGGAAAGGATAGCTCTGAGTTCTACTCTTTCTTCACTGTCTATACCCAGGTCCCCCTAAAACTGAAGTAATTTGAATTCTTTGACCCTGCAGTAGGTGGGAGCACTCAGAATCTTTATGGGAAGCATCCTCTTCCCCAGATAATCTAGACAGGTAAGTTGGCTCTTTGCCTAAGTCTAATTTGCTATTTTCTCCTCTCTTTTTGCTTACTGAGAAACTGACTAATTTCTGCATGGGTAAAAGATTTTTTTTCAATGAATCGCATTAGTGGGTGCCTAACATTCTCTGGCAGCAAGGTGGCACAGTGGATAGATCACCAGGCCTGGAGTCAAGAAGACCTACATTCAAATCTGGCCTCAGACACTTACTAGCTGTGTGACCCTGGGCAAGTCACTTCACCCTGTTTGCCTCAGTTTCCTCATCTGTAAAACGAAGTGACAGAAATGGCAAATCACTCCAGTATCTTTGCCAAGAAAACCCCAAATAGAGTCACAAAGAGTCAGACACGACTGAAAAATCTGAGCAGTAAAAGCAACTAAAAAAATTAGGCCAAAACTTGCTCATTCCTTAAGTCTTTCTATAATTTGATACAAAGCTACCTTCCAGTGGTCTTTTCCATTATATTCCTCACACAACAAGGTTTCTTAGAATTCTCCATTCTGAATGATTATAGCAGCGAACCTAAGCCTTATCCCCTGTGTTATCATGCACGAGATCCATCTCACAGTAAAACACCACACTCTATCTCCCAGATTCCATGTTAGGAGTTCTCTTTTATCATTGCTTGAAATGTGATCGTGGTTTTCGGTTAGTCCAGAAATTCTTAAATGATCTCTCCTTGATCTATTTTCTAGGTAACTTGTTTTTTTCTGATACAATATTTCATTATTTTTCCTTTTCGTTCTTTTGTCTTTGTTTTAATGTTCCTCGATGTCTCATGTAGTCGTTAGCTTACATTTGTCCAATTCTAATTTTAATAGAATTACTTTCTTCAGTGAACTTCTGTACTTCTTTTTCCATTTGGCCAAGTCTACTTTTTATGGAGCTCTTTTCATCAGTGGAATTTCATACCTCTTCTACCATTTGATCAATTCTATCTAAAGTGATGTGTGTGTGTGCGCGCGAGCGCCTCTTTTGTTGCAATTTTTCAGTGCTTGCAATGCTCTCGTTTCTTTTCCCAATTTTTCCTGCACCACTCTTTATTTGATTAAAAAAAAAAATCATCATTTAGTTTTTCCAGAAATTCTTGTTGGATTTGTGTCAAATTCACTCTTTTTTTCTTTGAGGTTTTGCTTGCAGCTATTTTGACATAGTTTTCCTATGAGTTTGTGTCTTGATCTTCCCTGTCACCATAGTAGCTTTTTGTGCATGGGCCTTTTTTTGTTGTTTGCTCATTTTTTCCAGTTTATTTCTTTAATTTGAACTTTATGTTAATGCTGGATTCTCTTCCCACAGTGGAGGTGATCACCCTAAGTCTAAGGCTTTTTCTCACTGCTATTTTCAGAGCAGGTTTTGGGGGTTTGGAAGTTTTTGGTGTTTTCAAGGCGTTGTAATCTAGGGAGAGGTGCGATGACTGTTCTCTTGGTCTGCATCCAGTCTTTACCCAGGAAAAGCCACTGATTCTTTGCAGACTCAAGTTCTATATCTCCTGAGGGATCCTGCTGCCTTGGGACCAAAAGAACTCCTCTTGGGAAACTGTGACCTGGAAGTGGGTCATGGAGCTGCCAAATAGCACCCAGTCTTCTAACAGGTGCTCACACAGGGGTCCTCTGTGATCTCTTTCTGACCAGTTGCTTGATCCTCATACCATCTATGGCTTGGGAGCTCTCAGCTCTGTTTCTGCTGCTGCGGTCAACCTCAAGGCCTCCTAAGACTGCTGTTGCTGTCACACGGGCTCCAGGCCAGCCTTCACTCTCCATGTCATAGATCTCTCCTTCCAACCATTTAAGTTATTTTGGTCTAAAAAAGTGTCTCACCTTGGCCTTTTGTTGGTTCTTCCACTCCAAAATTCAATTTGAAGTATTGTTTTAAAGCTGTTGGGAGGAGAGTGTTAGAACTCAGATGTAGGGCTTCCTCTACCATCTTGGCTCTGCCCTCCTGGTTTGTCTTTCAGCAGTTGAGTATCCTGTCTGGGGAATGAAACAGGAGATCCTGAGAGCCATGCCAGAATTGATGGCACCTGTCCATTCTGAGCCCCTTTCATCACCATTTCCTCTGTCATTTATCTACAAATGACCAATACAAGGAGGATGGTTTCAGTGCAACCAAATGCACATTTTCATAATGCCTGCAATAGGGTCTATGGGGTGTGGATGGGGAGGGAATCTTACACCTGATCTGATAGCTTCATTTCCCCAGAGTAGGTCCTGTGACCATAAACTTCTGCTCAACCAATTTTGCATTTGCTTTTCAAATTTGCCCTGCATGCACATGTCATCTACATTTATGGGTTTTGTTTTGTTTTGCTAATATGGGTACTTTTATTTGAACTGGTCTTAAATCTGTGTACTGGTAAAGCTCTTCTCCTCCCCCAAGTATTGATGTCAGTCTCATGGAACTCCTGAGTAAACTATAAAAAAGCCTTCATGTCCCTCTGTTTTGGGAAGGGCAGACATAACTCAGACAAATTTCTTTTTTTTTTAATTTATTTTTTATTTGTTTTCTTGTTTACATTATTCATTTTCATAACATTTTTGAATTACAAATTTTCTCCCTGTCTTGCCCCTGCCCCAACCCTAAAACAGCAATCCCACTGTAAAGCCCCT
>JAQQSW010000691.1:0-31447 GCA_028646575.1 Pseudocheirus occidentalis
AGCCCTCCCCCCCCCCCCGCTTTGGCTCACTGAAAGCTCACCCTAGGACTGCCACTCAAGCCCATGATCCAGATGCAGGCCCCTCAACACAAGAGCCCTTGGCCCTGATCCATCGCCTCAGCTCCCCTGCTATCTGCAGGCCAGGGGTTCTGAAGCAGCCCAGTGGAGGCCACTGCTGCTTTCAGCCATTCCTGCTGCCACAGCTGCCTTCTGCTGCTTCCTTGCCCTGGAAGCAGTTTGGCCGGACTGCTCTTCTTCCCCAAATTTAGCAAAATCCACTGACCTTTCTCTTAGCCTTTTTTTTCTTCTGGCCTGATAAATGTGGTAACTGTGCCTCCACTGCAGCAGATCTACTCTCCTATAGACTCGGCTCCGCCCAACTGCCCCAGGGACTGGCTGGGGTTTCAGGCTGGGCCGGCCATGGCTTCCAGACTGCTGCAAAGAGCCCCTCCTGCTGAGCTGCCTGTAGCAACAGATGTGTCTTCTGTATTTTGGAGAGTTTGGGAGCTTGAAAGTTTGTTTAGAGTCCCATTTTATGGGTTTTTTGGTTGGTTGTGTGGGAGCTGAGGCACTTTGCTTCTTCTATGCCGCCATCTTGGCTCCTCCCAAAAAGGGTTAGTTATTTTTAGTTTAAATTTGTATCTTTTGCCTTTTGGAATATTTTATTCTAAGATCTCTTCTCATTTATAATAGATGCAGCCAAGTCTTTGGTCATCTTCATCTTGGTCCCTTGATATTTAAACTATTTCTTTCTTGATGTTTTGGGCATTTTTTCCCTGCTAAACCATGTCTGGCACATAGGTATTTAATAAATGCCTATTATCTGACTGACTTATGTGGGAGTTCTGTATTTTGACTATGATATTCTTGGGACTTCTCCTTTCGAATTTCTCTCAGAAGGTAATCAGTGGATTCTTTCTATCTTCACTTTGCCCTCTGGCTCTAATAAACATGGGCATTTGTCTTCTACAATTTCTTGAAATATAATGTTCAAGCTTTTGTTATTATTGTTTTCAAAAAGTGCAGCTATTTTTTATCCTAGACCTATTTTCCAGGTCATTTGCTTATATATATATATATATGTGTGTGTGTGTGTGTGTGTGTGTGTGTACACACATATGTGTATATGTGCACATAACACACATGTGTATAGATATAGATGTAGACAGATAGATCTATCTAGCTATATCTTGCCCTTTTTTTTGGAGAGGGGAAGGCAGGGGTTAATGGAATCCAGGGAAATTGGGGTTAAGTGACTTGCCCAAGGTCATGTGCCTAGTAAGTGTTAAGTCTCTGAGGCTGAATTTGAACTCAGGTCCTCCTGACTCCAGCGTCGGTGCTCTATTCACTGTACCACCTAGTCACCCCTATATTTTACATTTTCTCCTTTTTGTTCAATTTTATTTTGCCTTGATATTTTTTTTTACTGTCATCTCAGGGTCTGCTCTAGTTTGCTGGAAACCCATCTCTTTCCTTCAGAACTTTTTTTTTCTTCAGTTTTTGGATCTTATTTCATTTCTTCTAGGTATTCATGTAGTCCTTATGGAAGGTCCATTTTTTCCCTCTAAGTCTCTATTTGCAGTTATTTTAGCATCATTCCTCCATATTGGGAGAGGGGATCTTTAGCCTTAACAGTCATTTAAAGTTGATTGATATTTTCTTTGATTTATTCATCTATTTAATTTTAGTTCCTGAACTAAGGTCTTATTGCAGGGCCAGATTCTGCCTCCTGGTATGCTTTTGAATGAGACAGTCAAATTCAACTTCTTCTTAAACTGGATCACTTGGGTGCCTGACTTGATCTCCACCACTTTGGGTTACCCACTGTAAGTTACCCACTTTGAGTTTCAGAGTTCTAGTTCTTCAGGACTCTCTGGTGTCTCAGGATTGAATGCTAGGTATTGTGGAGTTTTGTGACCCAGGCTACTCCAGTTTAAGCAGTGATAGTTGTTGCTGCCATTCCCAAGAACATTTATGACTCCCATTTTTGGAATTTCTGAACACCTTGAAACTTTCTGAATACCATGAGTATTAGTGATTTGGAGCATGGTTGTGAATATTTTACAAGTCTTTGGAGAAGTCTTTGTCCATATTATTTGACCACATATATTGGGAAATGACTTTTAGTTATATACCCATGTATATTTATATTTATATATGTATATATACTATATCTCAATCTGGTAAGAATGTCAGGGTGTTGCTAGAGTAGGAATATGATTTCATATAATTCTATACCAATCAAAGTACCAAAAGAATAATTCATAGAACTTGATAAAAATAATGAAATTAATTTGGAAAAGCAAAAGATATAGAATGTCAAAGGAAATTACAAAAATAAGTAGGGAAACATGGATAATAGCACTTCCAGACCTCAAGCTATATTATAAAGCAGCTGTCATCAAAGTCATATGCTATTAGTTTAAAAATAGATAATTATATGGAATAGATAAGTGGGAGTCAGAAAAAATGGGACTTAGTAGGGCAGTTTTTGATAAAGTGGAAAATATAAATTACCTAGGAAAAATCTTCTTTATTTGATAAAAACTGGGAAAATTGGAAAGTAGTTTGGCAGAAATTAGACTTAGACCATCACCTTATACTGTATTGTACAATATATTCTAACTGGATATGAAACCTTAATATTAATTCTCAGAGTATAAAAAAACAGAAGACAGGCAGATCATATACCTCTCATAGCTATGAGTTGAAGTTATATTGTTAATCAAATAAGATAAGGATAATTACAAAGGGTAAAATAAATAAATTTGATTACATGAAACTGAAAAGCTTCTGCACAAATAAAATCAGTATGTATAGGATAAGAAGGGAAGTGGCTGAATGGGTAAAAAATCTCTGTGTCAGATTTCTCTGTTAGGGGTTTAGTATCTGAGATATTATATATACATATATAAGTATATAACTAATAGCCATTTCCCAAAGTAGTGTTTTACTGTTCTCTCTGTTATCATCCTCTTGATGTTGTTGTCTTTGGCTGCTACAATTATATTTCTGTTGTCTTCTTTTGTAATCTGGGTGTCCTAATCATGAAGACAGCTGAAGTTTATTTTTGGTGCATAATTTCTGTCTCAGTGAAGTTTGAAAGATAGAGGAGATCAGAGAAAATGACTAGTTCACTATTTAGTTTATCATGCTTATCTGTACCTTTAAGTTCTAAATATCTGATCCCATGTTGTCCTACAAACTTTAGACTATAAGGTCAGTAACTTTAATATTTCCTTTGCTACTTACTATTTACATAGCATTAGGCAAATCACTTTAATGCTATGAACTTGAGGCAACTTATCTGTAAAATGAGATGATTGGACTCCCTGATTCTTAATTCCTTCAAATTCTAAGTCTATGATTTCATGATCCCATGATCTCCACAGTAGTGATTAGACCCTAATCAGCATCAGGCCTCTTTTGAAACTCCAGCCCATTTTATCTATTAACTACCTCTTTATATTGGCCTACCGTCCCTCAGCTCACTTCTTAAAGAGGCTTGTTCACTGAATAAGGTGAGGGTGTTACCTCACACAAAGTGTGAATCTGAAAAGACTTTAGCTTAAAAGGGTCAGGGTCTTGTACTTCTTCCTGGGCCATCTCCAGTCATCCTGATGAATATCTGGTCACTGAATCCAGATGGCTCTGGAGGAGAAAGTGTGATTGCTGACCATACACAGCCCTCCCCCACTCAGATCAAAGTCAACTGCAAATCATGTCACCATCTCCCTGATGTCATTGTCCTCTTTGAGAATGAAGGACAAATATAACAACACAGGTTGGCCCACCCGTAGGCCCTGGGCTGGTCATATCTTGAGACAGACTCATGTGAAGAATGTAAGAAATTCCCCCCCAGGTAAAAAGTTACCTCAATTGTAAGGTCTTTTCAAGGGTTGTAGAACAATTTGACTGGTTCTAGATCCAGTACTTTGCTTTCATTCTGGTATTTGTATACTTCCTGACACTGAATCTATGACTATATTTTTATCCTTAAGCTACTATAGACTCCCTGAGCCTACTCTTGTTCTACTCTACTTCTGGCTTATTCTCTTTATTCCAAGCCTTTTCTTGGCTCCCATAATGACTTCCTGTTCTGTCTCCATGTCCTACTATCCCCCATGGTTCTACCAAACAACTTTTCCTTTTACATTCCTATTATCTTTCCCCTAGTATTTTACAGAGTATTAAACTATGCAGTATGAGATTTCTTTAGTAGATTCTGTCATAGTATTCTTAAGTTGTTTTGTATGTCTTATCTCTTGACCAAAATAGTAAGCTCTTCTGATTACTTGGTTATTTCTCAATAAATGTGGATTAAATGCCCAATTGTAAGGCAAAATTTCAAGGTACACACACATACATATATAAATATATATATGTATGTGTGTGTGTTTTTTCCATGTATAAACATATGTACAAATATACACATACCACATATACACACATTTCTGAGAGTTTTGGGATTGCAACTCTTCTTTGCCCATGAAGAAGCAACAAAATACAAACAAGAATACCAATAAGGGTAAGTACAGAGTGGAGATTGCTATGGTAATTCAAATGCTAGAATAGTCAACAAGGTGGCAAATAATTACCTATATGTATGGTGGTTTCTACGGAATCCCCTTTCTAGAAATGTGATAGGAACTTTCATATTCTTCTTCATTCTTCTACCTGTCTTAAGGTATAAGAGCATAATATGCTGTGATGGAAATACCTCTGTCCTGAGAATCAGGAAATCTAAGTTCTAGTCTCATTTTTGCCATTTAATTCTTATGGTGCTTCTGTCAAATCACTTAACCTTTCCAAGCCTCAGTTTTCACTAATATTTTATAATAAGAAAAATTCTATGATACAAAAATTGTTTGTATGAAAGCACTGGATCCAGGTCATAGCATCTCATGAGAAATGACTATTACATTTTCAATGTCAGCATTATACCTTGGAAATTAGTAAATGCTACAAATCATCTTCACTTTTTACTGTCTAGTCTAGACTTAAAGTGATGGAGAAAATGTTTATAACGTAGGTTAAAAGTATGTCATTTTTTATTTTTTGGAGAGTCAGTTTTAATTTTTTTACATTTAATTCTCATTTTATTTTTCCCCCAATTACATGCAAATAAAAATTTTAACATTCATAGTAGCGTTTCTGTGTCTAAAGATATGCACAGTTTTATAGCAGTTTTATTTACTTATGGTATTATCCTTTATGTATAAATAAAACACCCATTCTGACCTTATCAGGGTATATGGTATAAGATGTTGTTCTATCTCTACTTTCTACCATCCTGTCTTCCAGATTTCCTTAAAGTCTTTGTCAAATAGTGAGTTTTTATCCCAGAAATGGGGGTCTTTGGGTTTATCAAATGCCAAATTACTACTGTGTATCATGTACCTAATCTATCCCCTTGATCCAGCACTTTATTTCTTAGCTAGTATCAGATAGTTTTAATGATTGCCACCTTATAATGCAGTTTTACATCTGGTATGACTAGCCACTTTCACATTTTTTCATTAATTCTCTTAATATTATTGTCCTTTTGTCTTCTAGATAAATTCCATTACATTTTCTAGATCTGCAAAATAATTTTTTGGTAGTTTGATTGGAATAGCACTGAATAAGTAAATTAATTTAGGTAGACTTGTCATTTTCATTATATTAACTGAGCCTACCAATGAGCCACTGATATTTTCCTAGTTGTTTAGATCTGACTTTATTTGTGTAAAAAGTGTTTTGTAATTGTGTAATTCCTGGGTTTGACTTGGCAGGTAGACTGCCAGTATCTTAAAGAATTTCACTTTCTTCCTTTTGATGATGGACTTATTTGGAAATAGATAGAAACGTTGATGATTTATGTGGATTTATTTTATATCCTGCAATTTTGCTGAAGTTAAGGTTAATTTCAAATAGTTTTTTAGGATTCTCTAAGTACACCATCATATTGTCTGCAAAGAGTGATGGTTTTGTTTTCCCATTGCCTATTCTAATTCCTTTAATTTCTTTTCTTTTCTTTTTGTTTTTTCCTTTTCTTTTCTTAATGCTATAGCTACGCATTTCTAAAACTATATTGAAAAATAGCAGTAATAAGTGGCATCCTTTCTTCACCTCTGATCTTATTGGAATGGTTTCTGTCTTATCCATATTAAAGATAACACTTACTGATAATTTTAGTTAGATACTAATTATCATTTTAAGGAAAGATAATTTATTCCTATGTTTTCTAGTATTTTTAAAAATAGGAATGAGTATTGTATTTTGTCAAAAGCTTTTTTTTCTGCATTCATTGTTTTTGTTAGTTTCATTACTGATATGGTCAATTATGTTGATAGTTTTCCTAATTTTGAACCAACTCTACATTCCTGGTATAAATCCTATCTGGTCATAGTATATGATATCTGCACTTAGATTGCTATAATATCCTTGCTAGTACATTATTTAAAAATTGTTGTATCAATAGTCATTAGGGAAATTAGTTGATAGCTTTTCTTCTCTGATTTTGCTCTTCCTGGTTTAGTTATCAGCACTATATTTGTGTTGTAAAAGGAATTTAGCAGAACTTCTTTACCTATTTTTCAAAATAGATTGTATCATCTTGGAATTTAATTTTCTTTAAACATTTGGCAGAATTCACTTGTGAATTCATCTTGTCTTGGGGAATTTTTCTTTTGACAAAGCACAGGATTTCACCTACTGAAACTACAAAAGAGTAAAAGGATTCACTGGAGCTCACAAATGACACAAAATACATAGAAAGACTCATAATAACCCATCAGCAATCATAATTCTCTTTCCTAATTGTTAAGTTTACCTCCCTATATATGTTAAAGGTCTGATAACACTCCAGAAAGGAACTGAATTTTGATTTACTAGTAGTTTAATATCCTGATATTGTACTGAATCCCACTCTCTTATATAAGGCCCACATCATTCCCCTAATACTCACAGTCATTCTATGGTTTAATTGTCTGCTGCAAACCAAATACATATTTTGGAGTACATGGGTTTTCTACTGTCCAGATTACAGTGGGTTGGCAAGATTTATATCTCTTGCTTCTCTGTTGTTGTTATTCATTTGTTTCCAATCCTTTGTGACCACACTTGTGGTTTCATTGGCAAAGATATTGGAGCAGTTTGTGATCTCCTTCTCCAGCTCATTTTACAAATGAGAAACTGAGGCAATTAGGGTAAAATGACTTTCCTAGGGTCACACAGCTAGTAAGTGCATGAGGCCAAATTTGAACTCATGTCTTTCTGACTCTAGACCCATCACTCTATCCCCTGCATCACCTAGCTTCCTGCTTCTCTGTACCATGGCTTTAGTTCCCATACTGTCCTTCTCACTTCAGGGGTTATGTGTCCAATTTTCTTCTCTTTCCAAAAGACATTATTACTCAGACCTCCCCCTATTCTCTAAGGAACTGGATCTCCAAACTTTTGAGCATAAGGCTACTTGCAACATAACCCCTTATGCTGGCACTGATAGAGAAATTCCACTTCTTCATCTAGAAGTCTAGATTCTAGAATTTTGCTACCTATGAAACTGACCACTTCCCCTCCACACAAAAGGCTGGGTATTGAAAACATCATTTATAAAATCACTTCACGGGATACATTTATGATCCTTTCTTTAGCCCTAGATCCTCAAGTGTGGCCCTTTGACTTAATCCAAACTTCACAGAATAAATCCTTTAAGAAGAGGATTTGTTCTATAAAATTTGGACTCAGTTAAAAGGCCATCCAAGGGCATCCTTATTGGAAATGCTTCTATCTCATCCCCATTATATGTTTGCTAATGGTTTTAGGTAGATGCTACTTATCATTTTAAGGAAAACTCTATTGATTCTTATGCTCTCTTGTATTTTTAATAGGAATGGGTGTTGTATTTTGTCAAAAACTTTTTTCTGCATCTATTGAGATAATCAAATGATTTCTATTAATTTTGTTATTGATATGGTCAATTGTACTGATTGAACCAGCCCTACATTCCTGGAATAAATCCCACCTGGTCATAGTATATTATCCTCATGATAAGTTGCTATAATCTCTTTACTAAGGGATTTTTTTTCTTAGAGAGCTCATTGATGGTGGCTTGTTCAATTTCTTTTTCTGAGATATGGTTATTCAAGTATTCTGTTTCCTCTTCTACTAATATTAAATATGCATCAATTTTTTTTAGATTGTCAATTTTACTGACATATAATTTAGCAAAATAGCTCCTAATTAATTGCTTTAATTTCTTCTTCACTGGTGATGAATTTATCTTTTTCATTTTTGATACTGATCTTTTGTTCTTTCTATTTTGAATTAAATTAGTCAATGGTTTATCTATTTTATGTTCCCCCTCCATAACACCAAATCCTAGTTTCATTTACTAGTTGAATGGCTTTCTTCCAATTTTATTTATCTCTCCTTTGATTTTCAGGATTTCCAGTTTGGTGTTTAATTGGGGATTTTAATTTGTTCTTTTTCTAGTTTTTTTTTAGTTGCATGACCAATTCATTGATCTTCTCTTTCTCTATTTTATTGATGTATGTATTTATAGATATAAATTTTCCCTAACTCCTGTTTTGTCTGCATCCTGTAAGTTTTGATATGTTTTATTCTCCTTAATGAAAGTATTTATTGTTTCTATGATTTATTCTTTGACCCATTCATTATTTAGGATTATCTTATTTAGTTTCCAATTAATTGTTAAATCTATGTTTCCATGGCTCTTTACTAAATATTGCATTATGATCTGAAAAGATCTATTTAATATTTCTGCTTTTTTGCATTTGGTTATGAAGTATCTTTAGCCTAATATATATATATATATATATATATATATATATTCATTTTCTGAAGGTACCATTTACAGCTGAGAAAAAGGTACACTCCTTTCCATTCCCATTCATTTTTTCCAGAGGTCTAATATATCTAACTTTTCTAAAATTCTGTTCATCTCCTTACATTCTTTCTTTTTTATTTTATGGTTAGATTTATCTAGTTCTGAAAATGGAGGTTAATGTCCCCCAATAGTACAGTTTTATTGTCTTTTTCCTTTTGAAATTCATTACCATTTCTTCTAAGAATTGGAATGCTATGCCATTTGGTGCCCATATATTTAGTATTGACATTACTTTATTGTATATGGTGCCTTTTGCAAGATGTAATTTCCCCATATATCTCTTTTAATTAGGTCTATCTTTCTTTTTTCTTTTCCTGATATCATGATTGCTACCCCTGTGGTTTTTTTTCTTCCACTAAAGCCAAATAGGTTCTACTCCAACTCCTTATTTTTATTCTGTGAGTTTCTCTCTATTTCAGGTATGTTTCTTGTAAACAAAGTATTATTGGGTTCCAATTTTTAATCCACTCTGCTATCCACTCCCATTTTGGGGGTGAATTTATCTCATTCACATCATGTTAATGATTATTTACTATGTATTTACCTCCATCCTATTTTTTCTCTGTTTATCCCTTCTCTTTCTTTTTACCCTGTCCCTCCTCATTAGTCTATTTTGCATCTAATTACTAACTTAATCCATGAGAATAAGAATACCCATCACTCCTTTCATTTTTCCCTCCATTGTAAAAGCTCTTCCTTTCAAGCTTCTTTTATGTAAGCTGATTTTTTCCTGTTCTTACCCTCCCTTCCCCATTTTCATGGTATAACCTTCTTTCTCATCCCTTAGTTTCATGTTTTGGGAAATCTTCCCATCATATTTATGTCACATATGTGTCCTCTGTGTGTGTGTGTGTGTGTGTGTATTCCTTCAAACTGACCTAATAAAGTTCTTAGGATTTACAATAATCATCTGTCCATATAGGAATGTAAACATTATAACATTGATTCCCTTATGATTTCTCTTTCATCTTTACCTTTTTATGTTTCTCTTGAGTCTTGTATTTGAAAGCCAAATTTTCTATTTACCTTTTTTTTCTTCAAGAATGTCTGAAGTCCCACAATTTCATAAGAAATCTATCTATTTTTCCTCTGATATGTTACACTCAGTTTTGTGGAGTAGGCTATTCTTGATTGTGATACTAGTTCCTTTGTCTCCTGGAATATCATATTCCTAACCTTCTGATTCTCTAATGTGGAAGTTGTTTATCTTGTGTGAGTCTGACTGTGGCTCCACAATATTTGAATTTCTTTCTGACTGCTTGCAATATTTTCTCCTTGATGTGGGAACTATAGAATTCAGCTTTATTATTCCTGAGAGTTTTCATTTTGGTATCTCTTTCAGGAGGTGATTGGCAAATTCTTTCAATTTATATTTTAACCTTTGGTTCTAAGATATGAGGCTGTGTTCCTCTACAATTTCCTAAAATGCAAAAATATATTTTTCTTAAAATAGTCTATCTTTTTTTTTCATAGCTTTCAGGTAGTTCAATAATTTTAAAATTATCTTTCCTTAATTTATTTTTCAGGTCAGTTGTTTTTCTAATGAGATATTTCACATTTTCTTCCATTTTTAAAATTCTTCTGATTTTGTTTTATTGTTTTTTGGTGTCTCATGAAGTCATTAGCTTCCACTCACCTAATTCTAATTTTTAAGGAATTATTTTCTTCAGTGAAGTTTTGTACATTTTCCCCATTTCTATTTTTTTTATTTCCCATATTCTATTTTCCAAGGAGTTTCTTTTCTTCGGTGAAATTTTGTGATTTGGCCAATTCAATTTTTTAAGGCATTCTTTCCTTCAGTTGATTTTTATGTCCATTTTACCATTTGGCCAATTCCATTTTAAGAGATTGTTTTATTCAGTACTTTTTGTGCTTCTTTTATGAAGCTACTGGCTCTCTTTTTGTGATTTTCCTGGATCACTTATTTCTTTCCCCAGTTTTTCCTCTACCCCTTTTATTTGATTTTTAAAATCTTTTTGTGGCTCTTCCAAGAATTCCTTTGGCTCTGTGACCAGTTCATATTTTCTTTGAAGCTTTTCATGTATCTGTTTTGACTTTGTTGTCTTCTGCTTTGTGTCTTGATCTTTCCTGTCACCATAGTAACTTTCTATTTCAGGTTTTTGTTATTGTCATTTCCTCATTTTAAAGACTACTCTTTGTCTTCAAACTTTGTTTTAAAGTTGGGCTTTGCTCCTGGGGTAAAGGGAGCTGTTTAAGCCTTTCTTGCTGCTGTTTTCAGAGCTAGCTATGGGGTTCTGTAGGTTTTCAGTGCTTCCAAGGTAGTGTGCTCTAAGGAGAGGTATCACTGTTCTCTTGGTCTGTGCCCTGGTCTTTACCCAAAATGGGACTTTATTCCCCTGTAGCCATCAGGGCTAGCACTCCAACTGACCCTGGAACTGTGACCCCTCCTCTTCTGTAGTGTTCCCTTCCACATTGGGATTGAGATTATGGGCCCTATTCATCTGCGAAAGGCCATAAGCACTTCTCTCTGCCCCAGAACCTCAACCATGGCTCTTGTTTCCCTGAAATTGTGAGCCAGAGCTACATATTGGCAATGTAACAGGGTCTTGAACCCCGTACCAGTAAATGGCCCCACTCAATCTCCTCCCAATAAGTTGTCTGACTCCTGCACCATCAGTGGGCTGAAAGCTCCCAAAGCTGCTTCAGTTACCTCCAATGTGAGGCCTGTTCTTCTTGTACTCAGTTCCCAGGGCCTACCAGTACCCTGGAAAGACAGATCTTTACTGCTCATCTCCTAAATTGTCTTGAGCTAGAAAATGGTTCCACCTGACCTTTCATTGGTTCTACCAATGCAAAATCCAGTTGAGGTGTTGTTTGCTAGTTGTTTGGAGGGGAATTTGGGAGAGCTCAGATGAGTGTTTTTCTACCATCTTGTTTCCACCTTTGGAGAGCCAGTTTTTAAACATTAGCATATATCTCTGCATTGCTTGCCAGCATGAGGAAGTGTTTGACTAAAATAATTTATACATGTTTGATGTTAGAATCCTTCCCAAGAAAAGTTCATTACTAAATAAGAGATGAAAGAGATTAAAGATGATAAAATGGACAGTTTGATTAGGTAAAGTTTAAAACCTTTTGTCTAAAAAAATCTAATATATTTTAAATCAGAATAGAAAAAGATAACTGGTGAAAAATCTTTGCAACAAGTTTCTCTGATAAGAGCTTTATCTCCAAGATCTATAAGCAACTGATTCAAAAATATAAGAACATGAAGTATTATCCAACAGATAAATGATCAAACAGAAAGTTTTTAAAGGAAGAAATCTAAGAAATCAATAGTCTTATGAAAATTCTCCAAATTACCATTACTTGGAGAAATATAAATTAAAGCACTTCTAAGGTTCCACCCCACACTAATCAGACTGACAAAGATGACAAAAAAGGAAAATGACAATTGTTGGGGTGGATGTGGGAAAATAGGCATATTAGTGAATAAGTGATTGGCACTGTGAATTAGTTCAGTTATTCTGGAAAGTAATTTGGTACTATGTCCCAAAAGTGAGTAAACTATATATACCTTTTGACATGGCAATACTACTACCAGCCCCACATACTAAAGAGATAAGAGAAAAAGAGGATTCATATATACAAAAATGTCTTTAGGAGTTCCTTTTAAAATTTTAAAGAATTAGAAACAAGAATCTTCCCATTTATTGGGAATGGCTAAACAAATTTTGGTATATGGATGTAATATAATATCATTGTGTCAAAAGAGATTTTGAAATTGATGGTTTCAGAGAAACCTGAGGAGACCTCCATGAATTGATGTAGAATGAAGTGAGCAGAACACTATAACAACAGAAAGAAAAATGGAAACATTTGAGAATTCTGTTGATTGCTAAAACACATTATTATTCTAGAGGAATGAAGAAACATGATACCAACAACTTGACAGAGAAGTGATAAGCTCAAAATACTGAATAAAGTATACATTTTTTAACATATCCAATATGGGGATTTACTTTGCTTGATTGTGTTTTTATTACAAGAGTCTTTTGTTAAATTACTTAGAGAGGAGTATGAAGAAAGAAAATAGATGATACTTAATTGAAAAAAATTAATTTAATTTTAAAAAAGAATCCATCCCAATCTATTTCAGTTATAATTTTCTGTCAGTCCAGTATTTTATGGTCTGCCATATATTGTGGTGCAGTGTGAAGAAACTTGAAATATCCATCACTTTATTTACACAATCCTAGAGAAGGCTGATTTGTTCAATCAAAACTTATGGTCAGAAACAACTGTAGCACATAGCATGATGATGTATGAGTTAGATTCCCTATCCAAACACCAATCCTAGTATACAGCCAAGGAAAATACCAATATTTATGAAAGCCACTTTCTCCTTAAAAAAAGAATTGATCACTGAACTTGATCCAATCCATACAAAAAATGGTAGTATTTCATCTGGAAAAATCAATCTTGAACCTTCAACATGGCTACCCACAGAGGCAGTAAATTAGTAAGGCTGACAATAGAGGAAGTAGCAGTACTTTGTTACTTGGATGATTTGCTATTTGTAAAACCAGAGGAAATTAGGACATATAAAGGATTAGTATAGATTTTCAAAGATCTAGCTGAAGAGCCATAAGTGTTACCTGTAATATATGACAGAAGGCCCAGTAGTTTAAAATACCCTTAATGCTGCTGATGTCACAAGTCAGGGCTACTATCTACTTTATATTTAATCATATTTGATCATATTTCTATTGTATCATGTATTACATTTGGGGAGCTGCAATTGGGCTCATGATATTTCTGAATCTACTTAATGAGTCTTAATATATTAAATTTCTATTATGATAATTTCAGATTTAGTTATGTAGATGGAATGACTTCTTCAAGAAGGACACACAGCAAGTTGGTGTTAGGATCAGGGTCAATAATTGAATAAAAGTCTGTTCATATTTAACCTTTTGCCCTACTCACTAAACCTGGTTATTAAATTTTTTTTCATCAAATGCACATAGTCCTCAGTTACTGTAGTTGCTCATCTAAAACATTCTTGCTAGTTATTAAAGGGCCAGGGAGTTGAGCAAATAATTTTTCTTTAGAAGACATGACACTCTGGAGATATTTTCCCCTCTTTTCTGGTCTCAAAACTTGGGTTTTTTGATATTTTTATCATTATGGTATGGGGGGGAGATCCCACACATTTTGAAGTTAGGCCTTTCTTGAAGGGAGAAAAGAATTTCATGCCTGGACACTTTCTCCTTTATTTACTTGTAAATTGCTGTTGAATTCTCCAGTAAAAGTGAAATAAAGAAAAAAAGTGTCAAAATTCAGTAAATAATCATATGTGCCCAATTATCAGGTTAAGAGTTTTGTTGGAAGAGTGAGAGAATTGCTGAATACACTTCAGCTGTTGTGGACCAGCTGACCTATACCTTTTCACTTCTTTCCCACTATCCTTCTTTCCCACTTATCCCCACATAAAAAAATAGGTAATGCAAAATTATTTCTTAAATATATTTCTTCTTCATTCAAAGCCTAATCTTTCACAAGCAGGAATAGAATAGTGGGAAAGAGCACTGGAGTGAAAATTAAGAAACCTAAATTTTAAACCATCAATCACCAAGAATTTATTAAGCATTTATCATTTGTTGGAATCATGCTAAGTATTGGAAATACAAAGAAAAAGAGTAAAAATAGTCATTGTCTTAAAGGAATTCACATTGTAGTGGGAAACAAGAGAAACACAAATTGGTACCTAATAAGACAGGAAGGTGACTTTAGAGATGAAAGCACCAACAGCCTGATCAGACATGTGGAGTCAGCAAGCGTGCAAGGAGCTAACGTTGTTGTGAACCTGAGCGCCTGAAAGGATGGTGATGCTCTAGGCAGTAATAGAGAAGTTCAGAAAAGAGGTAGGTTGGAAAGGAAAGATAAGTCGTCTTTTGGACATATTGAATTTGAAGTGCCTATAGGACATTCAGTTAAAAATGTCCAGTAGGTAGTTATGATGCTGAACTGAAATCAGGAGAAAAACCAGATCTATGTATATACATCTAGAGTCATCAGAAAAAAGATGATAATTGAACCTAACAAAGTTAATGAGATCACTAAATGAGAGAATATAAAAAGAAAAGAGAAATGGATCTAGGACAGAGCTTTTGGGGGATACCCACAGTTAGTGTCTGAGAGAAGGATGAAATTACAGCAAAGGAGACTGAGCAATGGTAAGACAGCTAAGAGGAAAACTGAAGAGAACAGTGTTACAAAAACTCAGAAACGTAAGGGCAGCCAGGAGGGGAAGTTAGCTAACAATGTCACATTCTTCAGAGAGGTCAAGGAGGATGAAGATTGAGAAAAAACCATTAGATTTGACAATTAAGATACTATTGGTGATGGTAGAGGCAGTAGTTTCTGTCAAATGATGTAGTTGAAATAAAAAAAGTAGAGGCTTTAGTGATATTGAGGACAACACTGCAGTTTTGAAATGGATGGCTAAAAGAACGATGGTACCCTTGAAAGAAGTAGGGAAGTTCAGAAGAGGAAAGGATTTAGGGTGAAAAGATAGTGATGTCTGCTTCGGGTATGCTGAATTTAAGAAATTTACAGTCATCTAGTTCAAAATGTCCATTAGTCTTTTACTTTTTTTATATACAATATAGTAGGACAAATAGAAACCTCATACCATACTACCTCAACCCAACCTCATAAACCAATAATCTTTTAACATCTCTTGAACTTGTTTCAGATCAGGTCTCCTGATCTGAAAACATGAAAGAACTAGTCTAATGACTCTTGCAGCTTTGGAATTCTGTGTTTCCATCTTGTAAGTAAGAGGATGGAGTTACTCCTCTTAAAATCAACTAAGTGGGCCACTCTCCCCAGCTCTGTGACCAGTCCTCTCACATGGCCACCCCTTTATAAACTAAGCCTAAATTTTGCTTAGTCTACCAAGATTTTTTCATTTGTTTGCTTAAAATGCAATAGCTACTTATGAACCATAAAATTAAATTAAAACCAGTTAAATAATTGATGTTTAAAAACATGTAATACAAGAATAAAAAAGAATATAAAACTATACTTCTCCTCTGTAGTCAGGAACTCAAAGAAACATCTTGATCCAATTCAAGTTGAAGAAAATATTTTCCACAACCTTCCCCTATACTTTTATAAAACAAGTCACAGGCTTAGAAAGCACTAAGTAGGGCTGAATCAAGGGGCAGGAGAGAAGTAAACTACAGAGAAAATAGCTGCAATAATCTGCCCAAGTTCCTACTACATATTCCTTCTTCTCACATACTTATACAGGAACTAAAGGATCTGCCAGGTGCCTCTGACTGAAATTGCTCTTCAGCAAGAAGATCCAAGAATGAACCAGTCATCAGGCATGCTTCATGGGATGGTATCATCCAGCAGATGGAGAGGTACAGTGCGTCTTTTCTGATAATGCAAGTTAAAGGGTGTGGGTGAACTAACTGTTGTATAGAAATGCAGATGCCTCTAATGACTTGCTCTAATTCCTTAATTGATGAATCCCATGAAAGTTTGAACTTATTCAAACTTTATTGCACCTTCTGAGGTAATCAATTACACATAGGTTGGTAGCTTAAACTTCATCCATGCCTCTAAAAGCCTAAATGACTCAGTAGAAAATCCAAATTTTCTTCCAAGAATAACTAAGATGCTGAGAAAAAGACAATAGCAGGAACTACCTGGTGGGTGGCAATCAGCAGATAGTTATACATTTTAAATAAAGGCAGTCCATGAGGCAGGGAGCCACATAGTTCAAATTCTCTAAAGAACAGCCTTCCAAATGGCAAATTATACTGGTATCCAACGTGGAATGCATTTCCAGTTACAAAATCAATATTTTCAGTCACTCAGGCGCTCACAAGGTGCTAACATCACCAGAATAGGTTCAATTATGAAGGTGTTTGTTTGTATCTTTACTTAAACTTACTGATGAGCTAAATTTGAAGCTGTTCATGACGACTCGCATTTAAGAAAATGCCATTCCAAGAGGAGTGTATGATCATCTGTGAATGTGGTTCTCACCTGATTTTTAAATCATCTGTTGGTCTCCATGCAAATCTGAATCTGGAGGCCAGACAAAAGAGAAAGGATCTTAAAAGGGAGAATATTCAAATTTAGAGTAACACCACAGATGATGGAAAGATATTGTGGACAATTTAGAATTCCCACTGGCAAAGAGATCAACGTTTTCACTACTTGAAAGGATTAAAAAAAAGGAAATAGAAAACATATTCAGCAATAGCTGGGCATTTGCCATTAATTGTAACTTAACCCAGTTGCATAATGAAGAGCTGTTACATCCCTTTAAGATTTACATAACACTTAACAGTATGATTTATTTACAAAGAGCTTCTTTGATGTACTTTTTGAAACAGTTCACTTAAGTCACTGTAAGTTCTTTATCTGGACACAGTATTTCTTTAGAATTCCAAATTTGAGGCTGGAAAAGAATGCATATATTCTTAGTATGTTTGCTTTAGATGTAGAGGAAATGCAGGATTCCTGACCTCTCCTTTCCCAATTTTAGATCACTATATTGAGTCATATTACTCCTTCACAATGAGGATGCAATGTGTTTGTACCTGGACCTGTTTTCCTCAGAGCACACTCATTGGCCTGGTACCCTACAAGTTGCCAAACTTTTCATGATAGGGGCTGGGGTAAAAAGAGTAGCTGTTAAGCCTGTCATGGAATTGATACAGATTGACTGAATTGATCGAATTGATTGAATCAGGGCATTCCCAATTCTCAGAGGTTCCTTCCCTAAAAGCATTCTTCCATTAAAGCTTCTCCCTGACAATGGTCTGGCATGACAATTTGCTCAGAATATTGAGCAGAAACATGGAGATGCTATCCATGAAGAGGGGAATGTGGCACAAAGGATAGAGTTCTGGGTTTGGAGTCAAGAAATACATGGTTTCAAAAATTGCCTCTGGTTTTACCAGCATGGTAATCATTCAAAGCACAGTAGATTTAGAATCTGGAGACTTCACTTGAAACCCAACTTTCTACTTTTGAATCTATGTGACCTTGGAAAAGTCACTTAGCATTTCTGTGACTTAATTTCCTCATCTGTAAAATGAAAGATCCTTTCCACCTTTAAATCTGTTTCTAAGTTACTTAATCCCCATGTGGCTAAAGCAACTCCCTATAACTCACCTATTAAATCACAAATGGGTTGTCAGAAGATACTCCCATACCAGCAGTTCCCCGTGCTTAGATAACAGATCCTTCCATATTCAAGCACTGAATAGAAACAATTTGAATCTATCCAGAGAAGAGGGTAAGAAAGGACAAGAAAGGTGATGAGGTTTAAGAAGTGGGAAGAGTATTCTCTCTGGTTATGGTGAACTCTATCTAAAACTCCCTTTCCTCAGAGGTGGCCACTTACTTAAGCATCTGAACCCCTTGTTGTGCCAAGATTCGAACATACATGATCAGCAATTCAAATAAAGCTACTCATCATTATAATAAAAAATCATTTGGTACACTGCCAGATAGCTGTGCACATTTTTGTATCCACCTAGAATGGTTCTTGTTCATTTCTTTTGAAAAATAATGCATTGGTCAGAATTAGAAAAGTGATCTTCCAACTAGGAATGTACTGAAAATCACCACAGCCCCCCTCATGCGTATTTTAGAGTCACCTTCCCCCCATCATACATCAAGTCATGTTCTTAAAATTCCCCTAGAGATTTATTATGTTATTTTTTCTCCTTCTCTCCTGTTTCAACTATATTCCAGGCTTACTCATTGGTCTACAGTGAACTGAGGATGAGACACCCCACCAAAGCCACAGGCCACTATTTGCAAGCACTCCTGAATTATTTGTGTTGCTTTATTCCTCCCTTCTTTTCTAATTGCTTCTTTTGTTTTCTGTACAGTTTCCAGCCAAATCAGCCTGCTTGATGGTCCCCAAACTCCAGTCTTGCCTCAGGCTCTTTACATAGTCATAACACAAGTGTTGCATACACTTCCTCTTCATATCTTAGAATTCATAATTGTCATCAAGGTTTAATTCATGCACCGCTCCCCATAGAAAGACTTTCCTGATTTCCTAGTTTCTAGCACTCTTGTCTTTCATGGATTATATTTATTTATCTGGATAAATGCTAAATCTAACCTCCCTTCCCCAGTAGAACAGAATTTCCTTCAATTCAATGCAGCTAGCATTTACTAGGTGGTTGCAAAAATGAAAAGTCTTTGAGTTTAGGAATCATATCTGTGCTATCTAGGACTTTGCCTTGAATGTAGTAGGAACTTAACAAATACTTGTTGGATTAGACTGCAGTTATTTTATTCTTTTAAAAAAACTTAAAAATAAAAGTATGGGGAGAATACAGTGAGAATGGTGAAAATATAATGAGAATGCTAGACACCCAGTGCCTAGCATGATGCTCTACAGATCAGATTTTTAATACATATTTGTTGAATGGATAAGTAAGGAAGCAAACTTGTATGTTATCAAGATTAGAAACATAGTCCTATGTTTCTTGATAACATACAGCTTGCTTACAGTGTATAAGTATATATACTTGCTTATACTTATATCTTAAGTAATAATAACAAGCATAATAATAAAGAATTACCTGCTTAACAAAAGTCAATATTTTAAAAATCTGAAATTTAACAAATAGCCAAATTAGGAGTTTTTTTTCATTATAACATTATCTTTGCATAATACATAGTTAAATCACAGAGTTTCCTTAAATGGTAAGCTTCCCTTGTATATAAACATGTATGTGTGTGGATATATTATATGTGATACAAATATTTGTTATATAAAATAAATTTTATATATATATATATATCATATAGGCCATACACACACACACACACACACACACATATATACAGAATACTGTATATAATACATTCTGTTTTTCAAAATGACCATTGTGAATTGTTAAACATTTTTTTTTACTATATGAAATTCCATCCATGAAATGCACCTGTGGTCTTGAAGAAAAGACTGTTAACTCAAAGGAGAATTCTTAGGATGATGCTGGCTGAAAGACATCTGGTGGGGGCAGGGGAAGTCAGAAAGGCTTTCCAGGCTTTCTAGACAGTGCTCAAATTATACCACTGAGGCTGCTTACTGCCCTGCCAATATGTATGGTAGGTTCCAGCACAATACAAGTATAGTTAAGTTTTTTTCAGCACTCTTTTTAAAGCATTCAATGAACATCCATTAAGGGCTATTGTAAAGGCAAAGATAAGATATACAGTCCTTACCTTCAAGGAGTTTCCAGAGGGTTATTTCAGAGTCTAACACTTAGCCTGGTGCTGAAGCCATTGGGTAGTCAGTAAATACTTGGCTTTTGACTGACTTGCTGAATGAAGAACTCAAACCCCTATAAAATAAAAATAATAGAATGTGCAACACATGTTTTACTTTCTGGGAGGCTACTAAGCAGTAGACTTTTTTGTTATTGTTAAATACATATCTAAAAATATTTTACCCAGCATTAATTATCATGGTTTAATATTTATGTGGATCATTTCACCTAAATAGACTCCAAAACATTTTATAAAAAGATTTATAATCTATATAGTGTGTTCAAGTCAATTAAAGTAAAATTCAATTAAAATGCAACCACCTCTGAAGTAGGGCACAGCAGATGTTTAACAGCTCACAGCAACACCTCACAGCAGTGTAACTTCAGCAGCAGCTTATGATGGAAAATGAAGAATTCCATTTCCTATTTAAGCTACAGGGGCAATGGAGAGAAGCAGAATGTAATTACCCAAATTAGAAATTTGCTGTGACACCAAGGTTACCAGTCCTACTATTCACAGAAGCGCCAAGGGATATTTATTGATCACACACAGACAAGAGCACTGCTTTATGTCTGTTCTGAAGGACAGCACCCTCAGGCACATGGCCTCCGAATACTTCAGAGATGACAATTCATGATGAAACTAGAATTGTTCGCTGGTCTTCAAAAAGGCAGCCCCAGAGACTCTCTGCGGGTTCATGACCACTAGTCTATTTCCAGTATGAAATAAAATGAATGCAGCATTATTATTATTGTTGTTGTTGAATGCTGCGTGTTATTACACTTTCCTACCTGTTGTAGTGGGCATTTTTGACTGAATTATCAGTGTCCAGAGAGGTAATACAGTATAGTTGAAAGAACAGTGAATTTAGAGATAGAAAACTTGAATTCGAATCCTTGCCTCATTTTGTATCTCATTTGAGCCTCACGACAAGCTTGGGAGGTAAGTACCATTATTGTTCCCACTTTAAAGATTAGGAAACTGAAGGTTAAGTGGGGAGGAAGGAAGTAATTTATTAAGCACCTATTATATGCTAGGAACAGTTTTCCCAGTCATCATCCTGGTAGAAACAGAATGCCAGTCAGGATGGTCAGGTCTGATCTGTTTGTTTTCTCACCATGTGGCTGCTCTTTATTTTGCTCCTGTCTCCACTGACATCCATATCTCCACTGTCTATGTTTCCATTGTCTGCACCAGACTCTCACAAAAAAACCTTATAGCACCTCTTATATCTCCCATGTTATGAAGCTTTATTATCCAATCAGAGTGTGCACTAGATTATGTGAGTATACAGCAATGTCACATACAATCTGCTAGCAAATGTAGTCCAGAGTTTTCCCTAATGAGAAATGGAGCTCATAAAGATGTCGGAAGTTAATCAATCAAAAAAGTATTAATTAACCACTATGTGCCTTGCACTATGATAGGGATGTAAGTACAAGAATGAAATACTCCTCTGTGGCCCCCAACCCTCATCCCAGTGAGTTTACTTTCTTCAGGAAGACAAGAAATACATTTAAAAATACACACATAGTAAACATAAAGTCAATAAGACACACTTCTCTTTGAGTGTACAGAGCAGCCAGGTGGCACAGTGGCTAGAGTACTGGGTCTGGAGTCAGCAAGACTAATCTTCTTGAGTTCAAATCAGGCCTTGGACATTTATTAGCTGTGTAACTCTAGGCAAGTGACTTAACCTTGTTTGCCTCAGCCCCTCATCTATAAACTGAGTTGGAGAAGGAAATGGCAAGCCATTTTAATATATTTGCCAAGAAAACCCCACGTAGGGTCACAAAGAATCAGCATAATGGAAACAAATGAAAACAACATATTTGTGTGTGCCTGTGTATGTATATATATTTTTGCACATATATGTATATATGCATATACATGGATTTGTTATTGTTCAGTCATTTCAGTCATGTCTGACTCTTCATGACTCCATTTGGGGTTTTCTGGGCAAAGATACTAGAGTGGTTTGCCATTTTCTTTTCTACCTGATTTTACAGTTGAGGAACTGAGGCAAGCAAGGGTAAGTGATTTGCCCAGGGTCACACAGGTAGTAAGTGTCTGAAGCCAGATTTGAACTCAAGAAGATGAGTCTTCTTGATTTCAGGGCTGGCCACTCTATCCACTGTGCAACCTAGCTATACCTATATATGTATATGTATGAACCTACATGTATGTATGTGTGAATCTTAATTGCCTATATGTATATATGCATATACGTACATATTTGTGTGTACCAAATGGAGCTGATCTGGCCATATGCACATGCATACTTGCAAAGTACTTAAACACAAGTAGTTCAGGAAGAGAGGGTACTAACAATTGGTAGGATCAAGTGTCTTTGCACCAGCTGTTCTCTAAGCTTGGTATTCATTCCATCCTTTCCTCTGCTGCAGAGACTTTCAATTCCTTCAAGTTACAGCTCAGGCAACATCTTCTGCATGAAACCATCTTTGATCCTACCACATTGTCACATGGTCATATCTGTGCCTAAGGAAAATTGCTACAGTAGCAGTATGAGGATGGACTGGTCTGGTGAAAGATTTGAGGCAGGGAGGATATTATAATAATTTAGGAAAGAGGTAATTACCTGATGGGTGGTAGCTGTATGAAAGAAGAGAAAGGATTGGGCACAGGAGATGATATGAAGGTAGAAGGCAAGATTCATTAAATGTGGAGTGAGGGAGAACAAAATATCTCAAATAATTCTGATATTATGAACCTCAGGTGCTGGAATCATCATGGCCCTTTGAACAGAAATAAAAAAGTCTGGAAGAGAGAAAAATTTAGGGAGAAAGAAAGTGAGTTCAGTTTTAAACTTGTTGAGTTTAACATATCTCTGGGACATACAGGTTGAAATGCCTAATATTCAAAGATATGGAAACAAAAGTACAACTATGAACATTTAGAAATTCTGGGGTTTTTTGTCTGATACAATTCTTGAGAAATCAGATTTTGTTATTGGATTCCATTTTCTAAAGCATATCCAGAAATAATACAGTGATGCCAAATAGCTATCTCTTATCTATAAAACAACAACTTTGCCTTCAAAGTCCTGAACACATTTAGGAAGATAAAAAATGCGAAGAATCATAGCATTTTGGAAAGAACATTGGACATTATCTACTCCTAATTCCTTGCCACTTCCTTTTATATGTAAGCCTATAGAGTCCTAAAAAAGTGTCACAAAGCAGGTCACAAGGTCACAAAACAGAACTGAGACTGGAACACTGATCGCCTGACTTCTAGTTAAGTGTTCTTTCCCACTCAAGCATAAAATATTTTCCATAATTAAATAAAGTTACACAAAGCAATATCCAATTAAGTCTTCTTGAAGGTTTATAACAGGGAAGGTGAATTAAAATCAATCTATAGGACCAATGGATTAAACAGAAAATAGAGCAACATAGTGCAAAAATGAATAGGATTTGGGGTGAAGTAATATTCTTATAAGGTGATTTTATAATGAATCTCATATGTAGTTACTTGTATATTTTTGGGGGGAGGAAATACAGTAGAGAATAGGAAGTAGAAAAGAGGGAGAGACAGAGTTGGGGGATCAAAAGGAAGAGTAATATGTTTGAGGATTGTGATGTAATTATAGCACACTCACTCCCACAAGAATCATTGAGTTTTAGAGACAAAGGAAGAATTTCCATTCCAGTCCATTTGGATCTACTACCCTAAAAGGGACCCTCAGTTTAGGAGAACATAGTTGCACAAAAATTCTTGTAGCTCTTTTCCTCTATAGACATTTACTGGCTCCTAGAACTTGTTTGGGTTCAGCATCTATTCAAAACCACTGCTCACAAGCCCCTATTTTCTACTACATCTCACCCTCACAATATATTCTGAATCAGCAGTTATCGTGATACCATATTAAAGCAAAATTGTATTTATTCACAGTAATTAAGGAATTCAAATAAGCACTCTATAGCCTATTTCCCCCAACTACCTACTCTCTTAAGTCATGAGACAGCTCAAGTCCACTAGATTCTACTCCTGATGTTGGGTTGCCAGTTGATTCCTGTAACTGAGGTGAGGAAATGATTGTTACAGCCTTTCCCACCAGGTGAAAACTGTAGCTTCACTGCCTAGGAGGCACTTTCTCTAAGTACAGAAATAGCAAAGTTTCAAGGTCAGGGTTGTAACTAAGAATCCTTATGCTTGGGGAAAAAATTCAGTTAATTGGGGTTGAGGGCAGCAAAGTCCAGTCCCTCCAGTTGGGTAGAGTGATGTTGGCATATGCATTCCAACACCCAGAATCCAGCTTGTGCACTTGAAGCATAGCTGATGATCTTCAATCTCCCGATCCCCAGGAGGTGGTGGGTAGTAGGCCATAGAGGTGACAGGCAGATGGCTACAGCTGTGGGGGAAGGCAGGCCATGGCAAACTCACAGGTCTGTATTTTTGTCCCTCATGCTTTTTTTTTGTCTTTCATGCTTCCTAGAAACTACTGGTTTTCTTAAACTATTATTCATAGTAATTTTAGACACCAACAATTTCAGGTTCTGTAGCTACTAATTTTATTTTATTTTTCTATTAATGCTAATCCTTATAGCTAGCTTCCTTCCACACATCTATCTTTTCCAAACTTCAGTCCCGCAATTTTTGCATCTTAAAAGAACTAGACATTAGAATATAGATGAGATATTGGTTTTCTTCTATGAGCCAGAAGAAATGCCATTTTCTTTCTTAGTAGTGCTCTGTGGTCAGCTCGTCTTTGTGTATGAAGAATAGAGGCAGAACAAGGAGTTTGTATACTTTAGGCAAAGTTTGAAACTTGTACCTCTTCTGGGTGGTGGCTCAGTGGATAGAGCACTGGACCTGGAGTCAAGGAGATGACCTCAAATTAGACTTCAGATACTACCTGCATCACCCTAGGCAAATCACTGAACTTTTGCTTGCCTCAGTTTACTCATCTGGAAAATGGTGCTAATTATAGAATCTACTTCCTGGTGTTGTAAGGCCAAAATGAGATAATATGTGTAAAGTACTTTACAAGCTATATGATAGTAAATAAATGCTAGTTATTATTATTAAATAACATTATTTATTTATAATGTATATATTTTATATTTATACTATATATTTAAATTATATATAATTTATAATTATAAAATAATAATTATTAAATAGCATTATTATTAAATGACTTCTCACAAAATAAAGATCCTCATGATATGGAGATTAGAATTTTCTGTCATTGATGTATATATATTTATTTTTAAAAGTCACATTTTAGAAACATCTCTTTTTGTACTAATGATTGTTTGGGGCCCTTTTGGATGCTGTCTGTCCTACCTATCCCAAGTCTTAGCTATGATGAACAGTAAATTATTGTAAATTCAGACATGATCAAAATGTAGGGGGAAAAATCACTCAACCTCCTTGAAATCTTTTATATACACTAAATGGTCAACCAATCATGAGTCTATTTTCTTATAGACTTTTGAGTAAATAAAATAAAATAAAATTTGGTAAAACAAATGTCCAAACCAATCCTTTTAAGAATTTATAAAATAACAACAACTAAAGCACAAATAGCCAGAATGGACCAAGTTGACAGAGCTCAGGTACAAGGGTAGTCTTGAGAAATTCTTTCTGTAGTAGATCATATAGTGTCAGTAATTTAATTTTAGGAGAATGACTGGAATTTACTGGTTAAAATAGAAGTAGGAAAGAATTGAACAGAGACCATATTAGTAAACATTATAAACTAAGCTGAGGAAGCCTGCCCTAAGGAAGTTGTATTTCAGGATGTATCTGAATAGTAGGAAGTTTGCTGAATTGAGGTAAATTCTAGGGATATTATGTGTGGCCATTTATCAATGTCTTAGAAATTTAAGTTTAGAGACTCAAATAATGCAGGATTCCATGGAAACATGAAATTTTAAAACTGGAAGAGACTTTAAAGATCATAGTATCACTGAAAGTAAAAGAAAGGACTTCAGTAACTATCCAGTATAACCACTATATGTGAAAAAAAAAAATCTCCCGATAATATCCACAAAATGTGGTTGTCCATACTCTGCTTGAAGACTTCCAAGGAAATTTATTAGGTGCTTACTATGTACCCGGCACATTCCATTTCATTTTTAGATAGCTGTAATTATTAGGAAGTTACCTTAACATTAAACTTGAATCAGCTTCTTTGCTTAAATTGGGCTCCATATAATTTCCACCGTCATAAAGTCCAACTGCCTAATTTTACAGATGAGCTTATAGAAGTCCAGAAAGATATGACAGTGCAGCTGTCCCCCAGCTAACATGGGGGCAGAACTAAGACCAAATTTAAATCTTCTTATTCCAACTTCTGTTTTTGCTAAACTAGGTTGATTACTTAATATCTTGAATGATAAATTTGATTTCCAAAAAACGTTTTTAACATGCTGGAAAGGTGAGATAAATCTAACAGCTGAACGTAATAGGAATGTTTGTAAGGTTTTATAGTTTAGATTTAAAAAAAAAACAAGTAAGCCCTAGTAAACAGGATGGGGAAAGAAGGAGATATAGAAGTTTATGCAAATAAGATGGGGATTTTATTAGATCACAAGCTTAATATGAGTCAACAGTGTGATTTATATATATATATATATATAAAACTGTTACATTTTATTTTTAAAACAAAAGGTTAAGGCTATATTAGCCTCAGACACTTGCTAAATGTTTGTCTAATGACAAGTCACTTAACTTCTTATCAATAAAATGAGGATCCTAATATTTTCCCTACCTACTACTGAGAGGTTGGGAAGAAGTGCTTTGCAAACTCAAAAGTATCAAGCCGAGTTCTTATTATCAACAATAAAAACAGAAATATAGTTTTAAAAATAAGAAAAGTGATAGTTTTACTGGTCTTTATGTTGGCTAGACCATACCTGGAGAATTGTAATCCAGTCATGGTTACCACATTTTGAAGAGAAATAGCAAGTGATTTTTCCTGAGGTTACCCCCAAGTTAGTGGCAGATCCAGGCCTGGAATCCAGGTATACTGATTCTAAGTCTACTTTACTTTGCACTATAAAGTATTATATTTAAACTTATCATTATTCATCTAGGAAGACTTAGTGTTATGTCCAAGGAAGAATACTGGTCATTCAAATTTCACACATGGCCTTTCTTGACATAGCAAAGATCATGAAAGTTTATTATCTTTCACATTCACTTTTCACATTTTGGTTGTCCATTTTGCATGAGTTTCCTATAAGAATTTTAAACCCTTGGTGATTTTATTCTTTTCTACCTGGCAGATAATCATTTTTCTCTTTGTGCTTGTGTGTGTTTTTTTTAATGGAACTGAGATTAACATGGATATTTTTTGCTTGACTTCAATTCCTGTAGCTCTTCATTATAACTGAATATCTTTAATTTTGCTGTTGCATCCATGATTAGGATCAATTATGGAGTATGCATATGCCTCTTAGTTAGGACTTGTTTTAATTGTTTAAAAAGTGCAAAATAATTATGCTAGTTTCATAAGTTGAATGGAATGTTTCAAGCTAAAACTATACTTTTGGAATAGAGATTTTCTCCAGCATATAATGGGAACTAAAATTTTTTAAGCAATGTCCTCTTCTGTGTTTTAATTAGTATTATAAACAGTAGAATAATATTAACATTATTTTTTTCTACTACCAAAACATTACACCATATTTCATGGTCTATAAAATAGTCAAGTGATGCATGAACTTGGTCTGGATCTCAAGAGTACTGTTTCTCTGCCTTACTTTCAGTGATATATTTATGAAACAGATAGCCTTACTGAAACCCTACCAATGAATGCAATGAAGGTTGAAGGGATAAAGAGTAGCTGGCAGGGTAGAAGCTTGGATTGCATGGGTGTTCCAGTGGAAATATTTCCTGCTGTACTGTCAATGGGAAATCTAGTGCAATAAGTAGAAAACCCATGGAGATCTGGAACTATCAAATGCAAGGGAGCAGACAAGAGGGAAATTAAGCATAAGTCAAGTTGATGAACTAGGGCACTGAAAGAAGCAGACCAAACCTACTGGGACAGATGAATGAGAAAAGCAGGACAAAGAAGCCAAGAGACAAAGCCATAGAGAAGCCAGAGAGTAATATCTGAAAACCATTAGCAGAAGAGTTATTTAATTATACAGAATGCCATTTGCTCTGTTTTTTTTTGAATAATGGGTTCTGGTAGAGTGGTGAGCTGATGGGGATAAGAATCCTGATTCATCTTCACCATATACTGCTTTTACTTCCATAACACTTATTACCCTTCAACACTTCTCCCAATCTGATGTCTGTTCTCAACCACTGAAAAGGTTTTCTTTGTAAAGATGGTATTTTGTTTCCCCCAATTATATGTAAAGACAATTTTAAACATTCTCTTTTTTAAACATTTTGAGTTTCAAATTCTCTCCCTCTCTTCCTTTCTTTCCAACCCCCCCAGATGGTAAGCACCTCATGTGCAATCATGCAAAATATATTTCTGTATTCATCATGTGAAAAAAGACAGACAAAAACACAAAAAATAAAATGAAAAATAATATGCTTCAATTTGTATTCAGACTCCATCAGTTCTTTCTCTGGAAGTGGATAGGATTTTTCATCATAAGTCCTTTGGAATTGTCTTGGATCACTCTATTGCTGAGAATATCTGTGATTCATAGTTTATCATCCTGTGATATTGCTTTTAAATGTACAATTTTCTGTAGCTTCTGCTTTCTTCATTTTGTATCAGTTTGTGTAAGTCTTCTCAGATTTTTCTGAAATCATCCTCCTCATCATTTCTTACAGTACAATAATATTACATTACAATCATATACTAAAATTGTTCAGTCATTCTCCAACTGATAGACATCCCCTTGATTTCTAATTCTTTGCCACCACAGAAAGAGCTGGTAGAAATATTTTTGTATGAACAGGTCCTTCCCCCATCCCCATTTAGAATCACTCTGCTTTACAGATGTAATAATGGTATTGCTGGATCAAAGGGAATGCAAAATTTTGAAGCAAAAACAACTCCTTTTAAAAGTCCCTAATGGCCTACTTGTCAAATTCAATTGTTTCTTCTCACTCATTCTCTTTGGACTGTCTTTAGCATTTGACTTTTTTTTACTAGCCCTTCTTTGAAATTTCTTTCTCTTTTCAGCTTCTACAACATCTGGATTTTTCTCATTTTATACTTCTTTTCATTCTTTCTTCTCCATCTCTTTCTCTGCTTCTTCATCTGCCTTCCGCCTCAGAATTATTAATATTTCTTAAGCTCAGTCCTTGGCCCTCTCCCTTGGGGAACTCATGTAGTCTCATGGCTTCAGCTCTCATGAGGCAACTAATTCATGCAGGAGATAGAGCAATGGACCAGGAGTCAGTTAGACCTGAGTCCAAATCTTGCTAAAACATTTACTAGTTTTGTGACCGGGGCAAGTCATTTAACTTTAGTCTACTTTGGCTTCCTCAAAAGTAGTAGGAATAGTAATAGTACCTATCTCTGAGCGTTTTTGTGAAGATCAGAGGAGACAAATTTTGTAAGATACATTGCAAACCCTAAAATAGATAAATGCTAACTTGTTTTTGAGCCAATATGGATTATTTCTAAATCTATACCTCCTAAGAGGCAATACAATATGGAAGAAGGAACACTCGAATGAGATATAGGAGGTTTGAAGTCTAGTCTCAGCTCTACTAAGTAGTTTTGTGACTTCATATTACTTAATCCTTCAATATACATTTTTCTTACTGGTCTTGAGCAGAGTGTTTTCTCTCTCACCAGAGTGGGAATCTGTGGGAGGTTGAGCCTCTTTGTATATGAAGATGGAGGATGACACTTCTGCTCAATTATCCCTAACCATTTGGCTTGCTGTTTTGTCCTAAATATATACCTTGATATTTTAAAATAATCCTCATTCATAAAATAAGGAATTTGTATTAGTTAATCCCAAAGTTCCTTTCTGACTCTAAAATTCTTTAGCCTGAATTCCATCTTTGTAACTCTTTGTTGTTCTTATGGATATCCTACCATAAAATCATAGACTTAGCATTTAGACATGGAAAAGATTTCAGGAAAAATCTAATTAAATTTCCTCATTTCACAAATGAGAATTCACAAATTCTCATATGAGAATAAGTGACCTGGCCAAAGTCTTAAATCCAGGATGAAAACCCAGACAAAGATAAAAAACTATCAATCTTTCTACTACCTCATAATGTCAAATTCAACATATCCCAAACCAAATTGACCATCTCCTCCAAATTCTCTTATTGTCTACATTTTTATTGTTACCAATGACACTATCATTCATTCTTTCACTTGTCTAAATCAAAGTCAAAACCTCTTTGACTATTAACTCTCCTTTATTACATCTTTCTAATTGGTTCTCAAGTCCTGGGAATTTTTTTTTCAAAATCAAGACTTTTTTTGGGGGGGGGTTCTACTTTGTATATATAAATATGCATATCAAGAAGCAATTGACACCTAGCTATTAACTTTTCAAAAGTCACATATTTACTGCTGCGTTCAGTTGCAACCTGAAGGACAAAATTGAATATGATGTGAAAAAGAATTAATGGTTCAATAAGTTCACATATGCTTTCTCTTTCCTTTGACCCTGCAACAACATTTCTTTTTCATGTCTCATCTTCTTCTCCTCCCCACTCCAGTCTTTTCAGCAGAAAACAGGAACAAATCAGTAGTTGGTTTGTGTTCAATTTTGTTATGATGAATTTGGTACATTTGAAATTGAGTTCATTTTCATGTTTTACCAAGTATTGTATAGTTGACTATTATGAGTCATAAAATAGAACATTTTCCTCATCTTCTTTAGTTTCTAATGTAATTTAAAATAAATTATTTAAAAAATTTCAATGCTGATTACTCTCTCCCCACCAAATTTTTCTTTTTCCCCCTATATGATCAGCATTCTTATAACTGTTTTTAGTAGGGAAAACAACATTATTTATATTCCTTCTCAAATTTTTACCACCTTAGTTGAAGTCCTTATCATTTCATGCCTATATAGTTTTTTTTTAATTTTAATTTATTTTCTTGGTTACATCATTCATTTCCACAAGGTTTTGGGTTACAGATTTTCTCCCCTTTTTGCCCCTACCCCCCAGCCCAGAACGTCCATCCCACTGTAAGGCCCCTCCCACAATCTGTTCCCTTTTATGCCCTCCTCCAACACCCCTCTAGCTTTCTAGCAGGGCAGGGAGGGGTTCCCTGCCCCCGTCCTGGAATGTGTTATTTCCCAGTTTCATTTGATTGTATAGCTTTAAATACTAGATTCTTGCAAT
>JAQQSW010000692.1:0-31430 GCA_028646575.1 Pseudocheirus occidentalis
GGACTCAGTGTTATGGTTTCTGAATAAAGACCTTGGTTCTGCCTTCCATGTGGAGAGTTTGCTACATTTTGTGATCCAAAACTATACCAGCATATTCATAACCATCATGGGTGTTGTGAATATCTCATTATTGATACACAGTATTAGGAAGGTTGAGAACCACTGCACTATACCATTCTTCTGAATTAATATGGCAGTACAAATCTAGCCCCAAGGAAATATTTTGTTTATGAATTATTATCTTATAAAATCCTCAAACATATTCAAGAATAAGATCCCCTCATAACTTCAACATCATTTGAATGAATTTTAGTTCTTAAATATTTTAAAAAATGTAACATCCCAAGTAACATAATACTTCAAATGCAGAGTAAATTGGTAATATTACTTCTTTCATTCTAGAAATAAAGCTATATGACTGCAGGCCAAATTTTCATTAGTGTTTTTTGGGGGTCCCAGTTTGCTAAAATTGAGTTTGTAACCCACAAAAGTCCTCTTTGGGGATTTTTTCATAGGAACAATTAGCTAGCCTCATTCATGGTCTACTTTTGAAGGTGATTTTTGACTCTCAGTGTAGAATTGTTCATTTATTTCTACCTATTCAATTTCATCTTCTTAGATTTGACTAATTATTATGACATATATATAATGTATATATTATATATACACACATACACACATACATACATATATTATATCTATGCATATGCATATATATCCTGATTTATTCCTCTCATGTGTTCAATGTTTCTTCACTTTAGGTGTAATCCTAAAATTTCAAATTGATTACATTATTCCATTAACCATTTTTCTTTTGATCTACTCTTCAGCCAGGTACAAACCTACACAACCGTGTAATCATCATTCATCTTGTTCAGAAAAGGAATAAGGTAAGATTTATCAAGTTCCTCGGTAAATTCTACCTCTTTTGTAGCTATGATATCTTCTCAATACACTAGCTTATTAACTAGATAGAGAATAACTAACCAGAGATTAATTTGTTGTGGTCTCTTCTTGATCAACCTATTTTCATTTAGAGATAGGACTAGATTTTTTTTTTGTATTATCTGCCTTTGAGCAAGAGAAAGTTTGGGGTGGTAGTGATTAACCCGAGGATTGATGTATGTCTGCCTAGCAGTTAGTCTGTCTCCAAGTCTTTCTGCCCTAAAGGATGGTTAAAGTAGAGCTTACAAACCTTCCCTTTACTGTCTTCTAGAAGAGGTGTCTGTGTGCTGTAGTTGTAAGTGAACTAAATTTGGAATCATAGAATCAAAATTTAAGTTCTGATTCTTTTTCTCATAGCCTATGAGACCTTGGCAAATCATTTGATCCCCCTGTGCCTTACTGTCTCATCTATAAAATAAGGGAGTTAGACTAGGTTCCTTTCAATTTTACCAAGAATGAAGGTCAGGCTCAGCATGCAGTATTTAGCGGAATCTACCTCCCTTGCTTTTGAAAGTCAGTACATTTATAGTTTCTGGTCATGTATTCCCCCTTCCTTTTCCATGAATTTTCAAAGATCCCTGGCAGCACCTCAGTAATCTCATCCATAAACTATATCGGACCTGTTTCACAGACTTGTTGTCAAGATAGTAAGATAATATGCTAAAAACTGCTTTTTGAAGTAAAACTTTTTTAAAAGCCTGACCTAAATACAGTTTATTATCCTTATATTACATAGGGGAATCAGTGACCCAATTTGGAAATAAAAAAGAATCATTATGTTCTCCATTGAAATAGGAATGTTGCACATCTTAATTTTAAACAAAGTAAAATAATGAAACATTAGGAACATATCTTGGGAAGGTATTCTAAGCTACAAATGAAGGCTGTATAGAGTTAATTATACATGATATTAAATCTACTAATTAAAAACTATATGGAATGATACAAAAATTTCTGATCCTTATTTTGAATTAGATACAAAGGTAAATCACTATACTGAAATTTGTGTTGACAGTAGTTAAACATAAATCAAGATTGCAGGGCGCCATCATCTCCTTGAGAGAGGTGGCCATTGCTGGTGCTGGAAAAAAGACATCAACATATTATGGATGATGATTACAGCATGGAACATATGTAAAATATAATGTTGCTTGCTTAAATGATGAAATTTGTTTCCTGTAATGCCAGTGTTATGAGTTTCTGCTCCTATATCATATTGGGGAATGATGAATTTGCCACTCCCCTTAAGAGTTTTTTTTTCCTTCCTTTGTCTTGTTTCCTTCCTTGCACTCATTTTGATTCCCCATAGTAGAACCTTGCTTATTACACTGGGGTTGATGAGAGGCCACAGTCACTGGGATGGTTTCTTTATGGACCAGTTGGCATTGCTCTGATCATGGGTACACATAGTAACCTTTGCTCTCATATATTATCTAAATGAAAAAAAAGATCATTCAGTTATTTCTTATGTGAACAACCGGTGATAATACCAAATTTTGTAAGATTGTCTAATCAGTTGAAATTATGAGATAAATGCAAAGCCCCACATGGATTAATAAATCAGATTAAGAAATAGAGGATGTGTTGAGGACCATGAACCAGTGGGCCCGGACAGTGATGGCTGAGTAAGCCCTCTCAGGTGAAGGGGCCTGCTTCCAGCCCTGGATCGGTTCTCTATCCTGCAGGGAAGAGTTGTAGTTCACAGGTGTGAGGACTGGATCCTCAAGACAAGGGTGGTGTTTTTTTCCCCGGTCCTAGGAACACCGTAGTGCACAATGTCCAAGGGAAAAGTGATTAGGAAGGGTCCTGTAAAAGGCTTGCACTTAGAACAATAAAGGAGACTATTTTCCACAGTCCTTAGAATCCCCATCTCTCTTTTTTACTCACAGCCCCTGGGTAAGAAAACTCTCTTGACCCTGCTGGGTGATAGCAGGACTCCAAAATTCTCTCATCCCTGCTATGGGATGGCAGGGCTCCCTGCCTTGGCCCACCACAAGGATGGAGGTAGATGTGGTTATACAACAGATTGTGTGGGGGAAAAAAGATCTGGGGACTTTACTAAACTTGATTCAAGATGAATCAGTGCTATGAAACTTACAGTAAAAATGACAATATGAAAGACTTCAGCCCATCCTAACTGCCTCTGAAACCAGTTCAAGAACAATAAGGAATTGTGCTAGAGAAATCAGAAGATAAATAAAAGAGACAAATGAAAAGAACTCTAATTAGGTAATTCCCATGGGGAACAGAAAGACACAATAATGTGCTCTCATATAAATAGCCTGAGAACAGGGTCAGATCTGCTCTGTGTCATTGTCAATGACTAAAGCTTATAGGACACTATTGCAGGACTAAGCATCTTTACCATTTAAGACCATGCCTATTGGTAAGAGCCTGGAGAGTGCTGTCATTGAGAAGAGCATCCACCGGTAGATAGGTCAATACTGCAGGAGGATGGCTCAGGAACTAATATCAGTTGGTTTTACTGTCTATTCACTTCAGTAGTATTAGCCTTTCATTTCCATTCCTGGCCCTACACTAAGGGCTCAGTATAATAGTAACTCTAGAAGTTGTAAAACCAAGAGAAATACAGAAAAAAATAGCAAGATGGTGAGGGAGGTGGGGAAGGTGGGTTTCCCCTATTTTCCCTACTAGAGAAATGATGATATTAAAAACCTAAGAACATGTCTAACACAATAATGAAATACTATGGGTTAAGAGAACTCTAGGATAAAACTTAAGAAGAAAAGGATAACTGTAATAATTCCTAGTAGAACCCCAAAAGAGAATATGAATTGCTCATTATGATCCTGAGAATGGATAGAAGGCTTATGGAAGAATAGGAAGAAATGAATGAAGAGATGAAGAAAAAGACTGTGAATGAAATTAGAGCGTTTGAGGAAAATTGGGAACAAATAAATTGTTAGATACTGAAAAAATCTTAATAAAATAGTGAACTAAAATTGAACAGAGTAATATAATTAAACAAACAGAATTCAAAATGCTGATGCTATGGCAAAAAATATTAGAAGAAACTCAAAAGACAGAAATGATGGAAGAATAAAGGAACTCTATTAGAGAACAACTGACTTCGAAAAAAGAATGAAAAGAGAAAACTTAGGAATGATTATGTTCCTGTGAATATATGCTGAAACAAAACAACAACAAAACAAAATAAACTAAACTACTATATTTCAAGAAATCATAAAACAATATTTCTTCTAGGACTATAAGAACCATTGGGAATAGAATCTATATTTCATCACATTAAAAGAACCCCAAATTTAGCTCTCCCCAAACTGCCAAATTCCATAACAAAGAAGAAATATGTCTAAAATCTAGGCATCACCTACCAAGGAAACCTAATCCAAATTAAAGAGGAATAAAGAAGCTACAATAAGAAAGAAAAATATAGGAGCATATTTAATAAAATGTTATGATATAACTGGATTTTATATATAAGAGAAATGGAGGAAACTTCAACATTAGGGAGGGAAAGGATAAAAATAAAAATCCTCTGAATAGCAAAATCAGTTAATATAATGTGATTCTTATAGTATATATGGGAAAAGCTTTCAATAAATTATAAAATTATTATGGTAAAATTATACACAATATAATACAATATATAATATATAATTATGTAATTATATATTATACAATATATTATATGAAATTATAAAATTACTAAAACTACACTAAAACTATGAGAATTAATTATACGTTTCCTAAATATTATGAGCAATATTGGTCTAAATCTAGGTACTAGTATTATTTTTTTATAAATTATTTTAACTCATGAATTTAATCATCATCAACAAATATGTACATTTCATTATCTACAAATAAAAAGTGAGATATGTATGAAACTCTGCTTTTATATTATATGTGATATTTTTCCACTACATACTTTTTGAGGTTTTTTTTTTGTTTCAGTCAAATTTAATATTCTTATTCTGGAAACTTCCTTGTTTGTGTATATCTCCTTATAAACTTCCATATGTTCTCTACTATTTACTTTTTAAATGATTCAATAATTATCTTTTCTTTGTTTTCATTTTAGTACGTTCCCATTCCCTCCATCCAACTTTAAGCTCTTAAATATAAATCAAAATGAAACAAACCTGAAAGCCCTCATGACAAATTGAAATAATAAAATAAACCGGTTCACACATTGACTGTGTCTGAATTTATGTCTTAGTCTACACTTCTAGTCCATTATATCTTTGCCAAAATGTGGGAGTATTATCACTTTTTTGGAGTTGTTACTGGTCATCATGTTGACTATATGGTGAATTAAAACGTTTATTTCCTTGTTTCTGTGTTACTGACTCTATTGGTCTACTGACCAGTGAAAAAAATTAGTATTGATGATACCAATAAAGTAAATAAGACAATCCCTGCCCTCAAGGAGCTTACATTTCAGCTATGGAAAGATCATCTCTCTCTCATTCTCTGTCTCTCTCTGTCTCTCTCTGTCTCTCTGTCTCTCTCTCTCTCTGTCTCTCTCTTTCTCTCTCTGTCTCTTTTCTTCCATCCATCCATCCATCATCTACTGACTAGATTGTGCAGGCCTAGAGTCAGGCCTAGAGTGTCAGGAAAACTCATCTTCCCCAGTTCAATTCTGACTTTAGACACTGTGTGAACCTGGGTAAATCACTTATCTTTGTTTGCCTCAGTTTCCTCATCTGTAAAATTAACTGGAGAAAGAAATGGTGAACCATTGCAGCATCTTTTCCAGTAAAATCCCAAATGAAATCATTTAGACTCTGACACTACTGAGGCAGCTGAACAGCAATGACAAGAAAAGCACAGAGAAGAGAGATTTATGTGGAACACGAGAGCTCTCTCCAAGCACTTGAAGATTTGTCACATATAAGGCAGACTAGTCTTATTTTGCCTAACTTAAGAGGACAAAATGAGAAATAATGAATGGAATCTGAAGAGCTACATCAAGCTCAAGATAAGGAAAAACACCATAATAATAAGACCTTTCATCAAATGAAATGAGCTACTTCTGGATATAGTGGGTTTCCCATCATTTTAAGTTAAGTGTAGGTAGGTAGATGACCACCTATTGTGCTTTCCATAGAGTGGACTGATTTTTATATTAGCACAAATTCAAACAGAAAACTTCTGAGGTACCTTCCAACTCTCAGGTTCTGAAACTCTATAATTCCATGCCTGAGTTAAAATCTACCCCCACTACTGAATTTAAAAAGAAAATGAAAGCACATGCTTACTTTAATATGGTAATACAGGGACTTAACCTTTGTAAATGAAGCATACTCAAATCGTTGTTTCTCTTGATCAGATGCTCAGGGTTGGCAGGAACCTTAACAGCACTGTAATCCATTGGACAAACTTCAATCCAGTGTTCATTTGAAAGTTCTAGACCCATAATTTCCTAAGGAATAACATTTTACTTTTAGAAAGCTCTAAAATTTAGGAAGATTTCCTTGGGATCAAGTCCAAATCTTTATCTTTGTCATTTCCACTCACTGCTTTCTAGCTAGGGTCAGAAAGCAATCTAACCCCTACTTTGTACATGTTTGCCCTTCAAATAATTGAAGACAGCAGTTCTGGTCCTGTCCCTTTCCCTGAATCGTCCTTTCTCAGAGATTAAACATTCTTGTCCCTTCAATTGATTGTCTTCTGGCAATTCATTTAGTTGATTCTTTTTTCCTCTTCTTTTTAAGAGGCATTACAATAAGTTTCAATTAGTATGCTTTTGTAAAGGTCACATCTCTTGGTCTTCCAAAATTTTATTTCATGGATGTTTGAATGCAAATTTATTTGTTTTGGAATATATTTCATTCCGGTTATTCTCTTTCCTTTGAGTGTCCTTGGAGTCCATAATTCTGAATGAGGATTGTTTATTGAGAGGCAGCCTAATGCACTGGGTTGGGCACTGGATTTGAAATTCATCCTGAGTTCAAATTCTTCATCTGACAGTGACTATGTGATCCTGAGCAAGTAACTTAACCTTTCTGTGCCTCAAGTGCCTCATCCCCTGACTCTATGGCTCTGTGACCCTGAGTAAAATGTTTATTTATACTTTAAGTCCTATCTCAACTCTCACCTTCTCTGAACTCTTCACTCACTGACTCCTTTACTCACTGTCTCAAAAGTGAGATGTCTCTCACCTTTTTCTTCTCCTATGCCCACAGTTGAATCCAGCAGTCAACTAGTTTAACTCATTTTGGGAGGAGGTTAAAATGGCTGAAAACAAAATTGGGGGACATCATTTAAAAGTACAATAATCTAAATGAGAAATTCTGTAGTTTTTCATAAGCCAAACTAATTTTAGAAAGGGTCTGAGGTCATTCTTTGAATGTATTATATGGTAATTCAATCTGCTTGTCACATGTCTTTTTGAATTACATTTGCCATGATAAAAAGCTGGCTTTTGCTTCTAGGTTTATTAAAACTCTTATGTTTTCTTGTAAACAAGGATCCTTCATAAACATGCTATTAAGTGGTATATGGATATCAGACACACCATTGTATTGTGGGGAATGTGCATAATTATAGTAATTAAGAATTATAATGGTACAGAAATGCTGACTACAGTCCTATGTTATATTTTCATAGCCTTCAGCTGAAAACCCATTTTCTATGCACTGATACAGTATTTATTGTGAGACATTATGACTTTATCCTAGGATGATTTCTTTAAAATTAAATTTATAAAACACTGAAAACATACCTACAAGCATAACATTTACACATAGAACAGACATTATTTATCACCGCTTTTAAAATCTGGCCTCAAAAAACCCATTACATTTGTCAGATAGTAAACTATGCTTGAAGCATATGCTACTGAAAGCATGGGAAGCTCATCAAAGTAAAAGAATGTCAAAGAATGAGTCTTTGTCTTTTATTTACCTGGTTCTTCCACACTGTTCTTCAAGGTACCATCCTCTACATAGTAGCCAAGTATATGTCACAGTCAAGAATGAAATTTTGCTTGTTACAGACACACTCAGAAGTTCTTCCTCTTTTCAGGTACATTAGTATCATAAAATACAACTCAATAAAATGTTTTCAGGATATCATTAGATATATACTAAAATTCTACCTTTAGGGACAGGGGGCTTAGATATACATGGCTATTTTTATCCTATTTTATTAAATAAAATAATTTATTTCTATTTATTTTTATATTTTGCATGCTTTGTTAGGTCATATGTTCAGCTCAATGTCAGCAAATTAAATAGCATCCTTAGACAAGTACAGCTTCTGTTTATAGTAGCTATGCCTCAGGATTATAGAGTTAGAATATTCTACAGCTAGAAAAGATTTTAATTATCATCTAGTCTAATCTCTAATTTTATCAATGGGGAAACTAAAATTTGTAGGGGATAAGTGATGTTCAGTACCACCCATTTAGGTAGCAACAGAACCAGAAACTGAATCTGGGGTTTCTTTCTCCTAGTTCTATGTATTGTTGTAACCAGCAGATGTAGCTGAGCAGCAAAGTTATCTGAGTCTCTCTCTGTCTCTCTGTCTCTGTCTGTCTCTTGTCTCTGTCTGTCAGTCTGTCTCTCACAGACACACATACACACACACACACACACAAGAAAGCTGAAAGCCTAAGAGAGGTCAGGCAAAGAAAGTACCATCACATATGTGGCATAGTGAAGTCAGAGAAGTCTCAAAATAGTGTAGCCAAGTGGATAATGAAGAATTGTTTGTCCTGAGCCCTCTCCTTAAATGGAGCTTTTTGGAATTTGTAGCTCTGTTCTTGAATTAGATGAGGGACAGAAATTAGTGATGAGGCATGAATACCAAGGCTGGTTTGACTTTCAGGATGACGAGCTTTCTGGGACATAGTGGAGAAGTCAGAAAAGTCCCAAAGATGGGTGGGAAATGGAAGACGTCTGTCCTAAGCCCCTCCTTAAGCCAAACCTTTCCACAGAGTTCCTTCAGTATGTAGAATGATAAATGAAAGAAGCTCCAGTAGAATCAACATCCTTTATCAGTCATCATTTAAAGCATCTGTCAGGTTCTTCTTTTGGAGGCAAATAATTAGAAAATGAATGTATTCTATTCATTTGGGTTATGATGGGTATTCCCAATCAATTGGGGGTAGCTGAATAAGTTACCATGAATTTGATGGAATACTATAGCATTGTAAGTGAGAAACCTGGGAAGATTTCTATAAACTTAAGCAAAATCAAGTTAGCAGAACTGAGGGAACAATATTATAAAGATAAGCAACCTCAAAAGATTTAGGAACTCTGATCAACACAATTAGCAACCACAATCCCACTTTCAGTAATCAGAGACTATTTTAAAACCTCCTGCCACCACAATATAACTGCCCCCTACTTCAAAACCAAAATAGACTCAATCTCTTCTAGGGCCATGAAGACTACAACTCCCAGGGTTCCTAGTGAGAGCTCAGTCTCTTAAGCTTCCCACAGGGCAATTAGTTCTACCTGAATTCCCTGTTGCACTATTGTACCTCTGTAGTGGGTGAGGGAAATAGCTTTTCAAAATTAAAACATTTATGCCAAACGTATCTGAGTAGTTCTACTAACAGTTCATACATACAAATGCTGTAATTCTTGTAGCAATTAGAGGACAAGGTATTTTTCAGGCTTCTATGGACTGGAGGCTGATAGCAAAAAAGTAGTGCTCATGGACTGTGGAAAGAAAGTGAAATTAATGGGAGGAAGAAGACAAACCACTTGTATGTAGCTGAAGACAAGTGTCTCTTTAGAGAAACGAGAGTAAACTGTGGCAGGGATAGTGACCTTGTCGGTATAGTGTCTGGGGCTCCCAGGTTAAGATAGGAGATTTGGTAGTCATGACAATTGCCTAGGTTAGATAAGGACTTCTGGGGATAAGCACAGACAATGAATGAAGACATGGCAAGACTCCATGGGAAAGCTGGAGGCAGGGAAGAACAGGGTTGATAAAGGACAGAATCTTTATTGAAGAAACTCTAACTCTACCCAAATTGTAGGGAATTCCTTCTTGACATGAGCTTGTTCCTTGGTGGATTTGAGTCAAAATCTTATTTGTGTATTTATACATTTGTAATCAATGTAGTTATGATTCACATTTATTGGTTGCCTCGGTTGCTTGAGGGTGAAATGAGTCTTACTAACGCAATGATAATATTGGTGGCTTGATAGAGCAATGCTCACATGAAATTTGCTTTCCTCCTCCCAACAGTACCTCTCTCATAATTTAGTTCTAGCTCAGTGCTTTCTTGCCATGTGATTTCAACCCATAGCATTCTGGGAAATGGAGTTTTTTCTACCACTCTCATATCTACCATCACACTTTCATACACTCATGAGATTCATTCTCCTCTTGGTATGATGACAAATCATTTCCTCCTCTAACACCTATGCCTGATGCACATCCACTGTATTCTGCATGTAGTTTTTCCTGAAGCAAGAAGTGCTTGGTATACAGATAGGACAGCTCCAGTGTCCCAGATAATAGTTGACTGAGCTTTTCAGATGGGCCTACCCAAAAATATGTAGATTAATTAATCTACCAATATTTCACTAGTGACCATGATTATTACATTCTTTAGGTACTTACAGTAAAACCTGTCTTCATACATAATGAAGATGTAGAGGTTGACAAATGACTTAAATGCTACAGACATAGAAGAACTCTCATGTAAGAGAATGTGAAGATGAGATTGTTCATTACACTTCATTGAGTTCCTCCAGACATTCATACCCTTTGGGAACCAGCATCTTTGGAAATGCACAGTTTTACTGGTGATGTGGGCTCATGCTTCCCAAGAACGGCAAACAATTGTAGGTCCAATTGGGAAGGATGGAATAGTCTTCCAAGGAAAAAAACTCTTTGCATGACACACTCAAGACTATCTGCTCTTCATCTTGTAAAAGACAATTTTTAAAGATTTTTTTGTAGCCATGGGCAACCTCTGTGCTCCTAGGTTCAAACAAAGGAAATTGCTTCATTTTTTCCAGAGTAATTGTGTAGTAATCAAAAGCAAACGACCAGATGGTAAAGAAGTGTATCTAGGCATATTGCTTCTCAAGCTTGTTTTTCCACATCTTGGCTGGCAGGGGATGCCATTGTTTAGCATAAATATGTCATTGATAATTTGTCAGTTTGCCCTACTAATGACAGAAAGTGTGACTATCAAAAATAATTAAAGAGATTTTCTAATGTAACTCCAAATGCATATGAGCAAAATGTCAACCCAGCATTTTTGTAATGTCTCTTTGATGTGAAAGATATTTGTCATTGACAAGTGGTATACCAAATTTTTTTGGTTATGTTGGAAATATCATGAAAACTGCAGGGAATGAAAGTTATTGTAGCAGTTTGGTTTTCCTACTTTTTTACTCTGAAAAGTCAATCCTTCTTCTGTTTTCATTTTTGCTCATCGAAAAGCCAGTGTACTGGCAATAGGAACTTTCCTTGTTCATGTACTCTTGTTTTTGCTGTTTATGCATATCCTTTGTCTAACATTCAGGGAGAAATTATATACTAGCATGCAAATTAAACATGAAAAATTAAAATAATTGTATATTGATTTATGTAATAAACCCTACAACTTTTTATATCTCTGAAAACTTTATAATATGCAATATTTCCTCCTCCTAGAGTCTTTTGTTTCATATAATTTGGCATTTAGCTAGTAAGATTTTGATGCACAGTCTTTAATTCTTTGATTATGAAATCACATGTGTCACATTTGCTATTAAAAGTGTCTTAGACAATAAATCTATTTTACCAAACTGGGTTTTGTGCATATATACTTAATATGTTTTCAATGAGATTTAATTCATGTGTGTTCAGAGGTTGGTTAAGTATATTTAAGCATCTTCAGCTTTACAATGAATGACAGCTTTTAATTTTGTGTCATAGTGCAAGGCTGTGATACAATACTCCTAAAACTCCTACTTAGGAATTTCTATAATTCCTAATTTCTGTGATTCTGGAACAAGTCTGATTCTTAGTAAATCAATATATTTATCAGAATTGTCCATTTCCTAAAAAAAGATAAGGCTCTTAAACCCACAGCAAGGAAGAAAGAATCCTTTCCCTAACCTAATTTTATAATCCTATGAGCATGCCCAGATCTTAGTATAACCTTGAATAAATTAAACTTATTTTTCCTCCAATCTTCAATATCCCAGTCTTTCTACTGTGTGACAATGCATGCATATGTCATAAGAAGCATTTTTTCTTCATTGTGATGGTTAGCAGGTGTATTTTTACTGGTCTTCTCACTATTCTTCTAGCTTCAAGAATCTTTATGTTACATTGTAGAGGAATTAATAACAGTCCCTCAAAATACTGGGTCTCTGAAGTTCATTGATTATCTTCTGAAGACTAGGTTGTTTTGTAACAATAGTTTTTGGCTTAGAGATTTTTTTATTCAACAGCATTTCTTTTGTTTTCAACACCACCAATCCTATCACATTGTGATTTCAAACAGTCCTTCAGACACTTAATTTCCTCACACTAACAGCCACTGCAATGTTTATAATAGTAACTGAAGTGGGTTCCTTAAGAGCTACAACTTTTACATGTTTCCATTGGGGGTAATAACCATTCTTAAAACCCACATATTAAAAACTAACCAAAAAAGAGCAATGAAACTTATGTATGTCATGAAATTCAGCATTCAGTTGAAAGAGAGCTAATTGAAAGTGTGAAAGGCAGCTCAGTCTGATTTTATTTGGTCAAGGGCAGATGTTTTGAGTCAGTCTAGTGTCAGTAGAAATATATAGTGTTGTCACCAAATGAAGCTATATAAAATTATTGCTCATTCTATGTAATTTATATGCCACTATACACTAAAAGCCAGAAGTCTTTTCATTATATGCAACCAAGATATGATATGGCTTTTTAGAGGAAATATCTCATGCCCTTTCCTTTTCCTACCCAGGGTAAACTGAGATGAGACTGTAGGCACAGAGCAAAGAGTCAAACTCTATATTGGGTTGACACAGACTCTCAAATGAAATGTAAAACCACAAAGAGAAATAACAGTAATTAGGCAGTTTTAGAAGATGGAACAGAAAGGAAAGTCTTTGGTGAGGGGTGGGTGTGAGTAATACATTTATGTAGGAAAAAAACCCTCCTAAATATCTACTGATAGTCACCCAGATATAATGGAGAAATGAAAAATATTCTATTAGATTTAAGTTTTAATTGTTTGGCACTGCTCTGAAGCCTCTCAGCCAAATCTGGGGCTTTTGTGTGAGCACTACAATGTTCATTTAATACTGACTCACAGTTTCTCTCTTACTTTAATTTATTGGCATGGTTATAATTTTAATAATAGCAGCCTGAACTAAATCCAAATAATTTACTGGACTAAGAAGGAGGCACCCAGACTGAAAATAAATGTACTTACTAAGATATTAGCAACTTGCATCAGAAGTGCTATGATGAAATATTACTTCACTGTCCCCTTGAAAAAGAGGTTTTTTTTTTCCACTTTAACTACTAGGTTTTATTATGGGCAGTATTATATTCTGACAATTCTATAGTGAAAACGTTATTCTGATACCACTTAGTATGGCAGAATGATGTTAAACTATCAGTTAATGGCATAAAACTGCTTGGAAAACATACTTTCAAGTCAAGTATGTTTTAGGGAAGTAGATATTGAAATAATTGTTCCTCAAACGTAATTGATAAATTTTCAAGAGGAAATGGGAATTTCAAAGTCATTTTCCTTTTTTTTTTTTTAAAGGAATTTGAATGGTAAAATAATATCTTATAGACTGACCGGGTTAGGGTCAGTGGTAGACACAGGACCAATTGAAAAAAAAAACAGTGATGAATCCTCCATTTTTCTCTTGCCTCTTGACTCCATGTTGTTTTCTTTGGAAAGGTACCTATTATCTTGTCCTCTGGGGTAGTACCTACCAGCTGCGTTCCATACTTGCTCTCAGCAACCTGGTGCTCCTGGAGATGAATTCTGTGACCCTATTTGATTCCAAGATTCACTGTGGTGTGATACCAATGAGCACCTCACTGAGGATATGTGCCCAAACTTTAGCTACACTTCCTAGTCACTTAAAAATTTCTTCTAAAATCTTGATGTTTGTGATATTCTCATTATTTCATTTATATCACTAAAGATTCTGTTCCTCATTTTTTCACTTAATTTCAATGTTTTTTTTAATTCAGAATTTCAGAATCATGTCTTAGTATTTACCATTCTGGAAAAAACAATATTCATAGTTTCATTCAAAAATAAAGTTATATGAATTTGTTAAATTTAGTCTGGTGGAAAGATAAGTTGGTTTGAAAGAGATCTAATCTTTAATTCTATCATCTCATTTCTACTGATAATGCTTGTGCTTTAGTATAATTTTTTTGACCCTTTAATATATGCTATTTACTCCCTAAGAGGTTCAGGGAAAAAAGGTTCTGAATATTCCAGAACATGTATAGCCATATCTTTCGTGATAGCAAGACGTTGAAAATAAAAAGAATGGTTACCCATCTGCTGAGGAATGATTGAACAAATTGACATATAATATAATGAACTATTATTGTTTGACAAGAAATAATGAACATGAGGAATTCAGGGGAGCATACAGATAGAAAACGATGAGTCTCAAATTTGCATATTCTGTCGGATGTGAGAGATGGTTTTACTTAACTGTTTTGATTTGTTTGAAGGATAGCCTCTTTTCTTTCCAGTGGTGGAGTGTACATTGGGGAATATCTGCATTATAAAAAAACAAGAACAACAACAAAACCCACTAATAATACTTCAAAAACATTAGCCAAAAATGAATATTTAGAAAGAAATATATTCCATTTCAATACAAATAAGTTTAAAGATAATTAATTACTTTAATACATATTTTGATTTCATTGTTTATGTACAAGTAAGAACTACTATATTAAATTGAAAAAATAAAATAAATATATAATATGATAATATACCTGGAAGCAAAGTGTGTGTGTGTGTGTGTGTGTGTGTGTGTGTGTGTAAAAGAGAAACAGAGAGAGAGAGACTGAGAGACAGAGAGACAGAAAATGATAACCTGAATCAGGTGTTAATGAAATTTATGTGTTTTTATATCTGTGTGTGTGTCTTTGTGTATGTGACTGTGTATGTATCTACCCCTTTGCAATTTTGTGAAGCCTTTTAATGCTGTCATTGTCATGAGTTGTCTTAAAACCTTCCCTTGTGGTTAAATGTCTTCAATTGATTTACAAATATATTATTAATACTTTAGTTCCAGAAAAGTATGATCTCAGATATTTCTATCCACTGATTGTTTTGAACAAACCTAATGACTAGGAGATCTTGATCCTTTGTATGTGTTATGACCGGCCTTCCTTAGTCTGGTAATATCTAGGCTCCTCTTCTCAGAATAATGTTTTTAAAACATCAATTATATACGATAACAAAGGAAACCAATTATGGTGAGATACAATTACCAAAGTATTTTTGAAAAGCAAGTTCACAGACTTGGGGTTAATGATGTCTGTTCTAGTCTAGGACCCTCATTTTATAGGTGAGTTAAGTAGAGCACAGAGAAATAGTGAAATGGTGTAGTTAAGTAGTGCTTTAAGACTTATACAGTGCTTTCCCCATAATAACTCTAGGGTATAGTGCAAAGATTTTTATAATCATTTAATCATGGAAAAAATTTTGACTCAAAGATGTGTCTTCGGGAGGTATGATTCTGACAGTTCAGGTTCAATGTTGGGACAAAAGTATTTGTAAATAATTAAATATTTAGTCAGTCTACAAACATTTATGTAGTACTTGCTATGGGCTAGGTGCTGTGCTGAGTGCTAGGGATACAAAAAAAAAGAGTTGAAAGATGGTACCTGCCCTCAAGGACCTCAAGATATAGTGGAGGAGATGGCAAACAAACCAATATATATAAACTATAGGCAGAGTAAAGTGGAAATAACAGAGGGAAGGCACAAGAATTTAGAAGGTTTAGGAAAGGCTTCCTTCAGAAGATGGGATTTTAGTTCTGACTTGAAGGTAGCCAGGGAAGTCTGTAGGTAGAGATAAGGAGGGAAATCAGTTCAGGTATGGGGGACAGCTAGAGAAGATGTCCAGGGATGAGACATGTAGTGTCTTATTTGAGTAATAGAAAGGAGACCAGTGTCATTGGTTTCGAGAGTAGGAGGTAAGGAGTAAGGTGAACTAGAAAGGTGAGAGGGGTACATTGTAAAGGACTTTTAACACCAAACAAAGGATTTTCTATTTTATTCTGGGAAGGCAAGGGAACCCTTAGAATGTACAGTTATCCCTTCCACATTGTCACTTTCTTCATCACAGTTTTGCTATATCATAGGTATGCATAAGTCATTACATGGGAATCCTGGGGAGTTTTGCAGAAGCCACAGAGAACATACAAAGGCTAGCAGGTGATGCAGAAAATGTTCAGAAACTGAGAAATGCATAAACTATATGTATAGTATTGTATGATATCAATCTATTTTATCTTTTATTACCATAATAATTCAGAACTCTTCTCTGGTATGAAGGTAGGGTCTAAGTATTTTACACAGATTTTCCAGATCAAAGGAATGCCATACCCCTAACACCCACAATATGGAAGGGATAACTGTATTGAATATGGGGGTGGGTTGTTCCATGGTCAAACTTGCACTTTAGGAAAATCATTTTGGTGGCTGAAGATTGGAATGAGGGGTGATTTGAAGCAGGCTGACCAACCATCAGGCTATTGCAATAGTCTAAGTGTGAGGGGATGATGATCTGTAGCAAGGTGATAGAAGTATCCAAGGAAAGAAGACATATTCAAGAGATATCATGACAGTGATATTGGGTCAGGGATACAATATTCATTCTTTCTTTTGTGTGTGGGACTCATGTTGAACCATTATGCAAAATGTCCTAAACTTTTCCCTCTACCAACTACAGTAATACTCACTTGGTAAGATTCAGCTTAAATAAGTGCAAGGACAGGTAAAAAATGTTATCAGAATTCTTTTTTTTTTGTAGTTTTAAGCTCCCCTGGCTACTCCAGCCTTCCTCAGTCTCATTCTTTTTTGAGTCCCTACTGTGATTACAATTTATGCCACCAAGTTTCTTACCTGGCACTGTCTCAAACTGTTGATAGATGTAAATTTTGCCTCCCTAATAAGATTATAAATTCCTTGAGAACAGGAGCTATGCCTTTAAAGAAACAAAACAAATTCACAATATGTCTAGCATGATACGGAGCCTATAACATGTATTTTAAATATGCTTGGAGATAAATTAGTAGATAACAGACAAAATTATTGGCCAGCACTTTTCAATTACACAGTATAAATGAATGATGTTGATTTAGCAAGTCTAGCCTGATGCTGATGGAGCATGAGATCCTTTATTTCAGTCTTTTCATCCCTGATCAGACAGTAAGTAAATGGAAGAGAAGTCACAGAGGAGGAAGGTGGATCATTTATAAAGGCTGGGGAGCGCTTGAATGTCTGGATGATAGTTACTAAGCCTTCATTCCCAATCTTTCTCAGGGCAAAAATGCAGATGAGTCTGAATAGTATGTATTGATTTTATGAGAAAAAAAGTTGAGAAATTTGCCAGCAGGGCATCTGGAATACCTATTATTCTGAATTCTAGAGATAATCTACTGAAATAGGAATTTGTTGGAGGAGTCTCAGAATGGAAAAAAAAAAGTTAACAGGAAGAAAATACATTAATTCCAACACCTGGAACTGAAAAGACAGAATGATTCTGAAACACAACATTTTAGACATTGTAATCAACTATGATCCAAGGGAAGGAAAGTAAGGAGGGAGTAGTTTGGGAAAGTAGTAGGACATAAAAAAGATACATTGTATTGACTACTCTTGTCTATCAGGAGATTTTAATGAAGTGTGAGATGAATGAGTGAGATGGGTGGAGATTATAATAGGAACATATATGAAACCTGCCTCATCTCATGACTTTATAATCTATTTTGAATTTTAGGGTTATTCCTAAATAATTGGGAAATCAATTGGGGAAAATTATCTTCTTTGCTTAAGCTTTTCTAAAAACAATTATCCTCTAAAAAGTTTTATTGAGACTGATTCCCATAGAATATTCAAACCTCTACAATTCATATGGGTTTGTGAAAGTCAAACATATTGTCTCTTACGGACAGATAGTCATGGTTGTAATGAACTAAGGACACTTCTATTCAAACTAATGTGATTTTAGTTGGCAAGTGTATAAAGGTGGGCCTAATGAATTAATTTGCTAGTGGTTGTTCCTTTTTTACAGACATGGAACAATCTTTTGTTCTTTGATTGGGTGGAAGGGGGACAAATAGAGGCCACAGAAAGGTTACCTGTCACTTCCAGAAATGAATCCCATATGGATATTTGGTCTTCATAATTAATGACATGTAAATTAGCACACTGCCTGAAATAAATTAGGCTTTGTATAAAAGAAATAAGGCCATGGGTGACAAGACATTTTATTAAAGGTTGAAAACAATTATTTGACAATTTGGGGAGGCAACCACCATGTGCAAGACATTCAGCTAAGCAACATAAAAATACAAAGTAGAAATTGCTGGCCATGGCATTGTCATTGTAGACAAGTCTTGCAGTTTATCAAGGCAGACAAGTCATGCACAAAGGTAATTATAATGAAAAAAATGTGAGAAGCAGATTCAGTCATAGAGCACACTATTGGCCCACACTAGATAGAAATTTAGATCAGAGAAGGGAAATAATTCTTCTGGCCTTGAGGATAAGGAAGATTTCATGGAGAAGACAGCATTTGAGTTAAGGCTACCTATCATTAGGAACTGTATCACTAGGATTTGATATGACAAAGGACATTCTAGGGTGTTAGTGTGAATATAGGAACTGAGGTGAGACTTGGGGAACTATTCAGGGAACAGCTAGCAGCCTAGTTTGATTGGAGAAGAGGGTAATGGGAAAATGGTTGGGAAGGTAGGTTGGGATTACATTGTAGAAGGTGCTGAATGCTAGACTAACTGGATTTTATTCAGTAAGTGAAGGAAAACCATTGACGGCTTGTGAGCCAAGCATTGACAAAATAATTTTTTGTTATTTATAACTTTTTTTTTTTTAGTAATTTTGGGATCTGATTAAAATTCTTTCTCTAACACTTAAAAACTGTGTGTTTTGGGTGAATCATTTAACCTTCATGTTTCACAGACAGTTCCCTAGATTTTATCTTCTAATCTAAATCATAGACAGATTGCAATACGAATCAGCGGAGGTTTCTTTACTAAGAAATCTTCATATTGACAAAATCATAGATTACAATATTTTATGTCCTGTATGTAAAATTGCCTCTATATGTAGAGTTCACTCAATTACAACCACTGTAATTTAGTGTATGTAGAAGACCTTTATGAGTTTTGGAAAGACAATGAAGACTTAAAAATTCAAACTAAATTAAAATGTCCCTTTTTGGGAAAGAAAGTCATAGATTTTCATTAGGACACAGTGCCCACAAACTCTTCATGGAATTGTAGTCCTATTTTCATGTGACTTGTGTAGTAGAAAATCTAATGTAGGGCTTCTTGTCCTTAGAACTGTGAATTTGTTTCAAATAGTTCAATGACTATATTTCAATATAAGTGATATCCTGTGCATTTTATATTATGCATTTTAAAATATTGTTCTGAGAATGTCTTTACTAGATGCCAAAATAGATCCATGACAAATCAAACAATTAAGAATTCCTGATTAAGGGGATAAATCAATTTTCCATAGCACAATCATGATGGTGTCATTAATGAAAAGAATGTGCATGTTCCACAGCATTTTCTGGTATAATTTTCTGAGATCGATTGTACTCTGTGCTATTCAAAAAGAAATTGAGCTGACGGGAAAACTCTAGAAGGCTATAGTAGATATAAGAAACAAACACACAACACATGCTTCAGCCACTGATCAAGTTAATCTTTCCATAATGATTAATACTTGCTGCTTTAGATGAGGGTCACCTTAAGGTCTCTTTTACTTAATGAACTTTTTATGTTACATGAAGTATTACATGGGGAAAATTTCATCATTCTTTGAAGATAAATGGCTGTCATATCTTCAAGTAGAAAATGTTGTGACTTTGTCTTACTCTGATTCACCCAAGTTTATGCAGTACTAGTGATCGAAAACTCATCAGATCCAACAATATAACTTCAACTTTTGACTCCTTTTCCAGTTTTGGGGTTTTGGGGTGATAGGTGTCTCACTAGACTAGGGAGAGATATCTAGTGCTTATTTTTAGAAGACTGGATTGCATTTAGAAAACTGCATGCTTTTAATGTTCTAAAATTCCTACCTATTATATACATGCACACAACCACACATAAGTGTTTTTAAAACTGGTGGTGCTATAGTATTGCAAATCATGAAACACAAAAATTCAATGCAAAAATATAGGTTGTTAAATGAATAAATTCTGTTACAATTCAATAAAAACTTACCAAGTGCAATTACTATGCTGTATGCTAGAATATAAAGAAAAAAAATAATTCAATCCCTTCCATCAAGGAGCTTGTCTTAGATGGGACTTATATAGCATATACACAATGACATGTAGTATAAGGAAAATTGAGTAGGACTAAAAACTTTGGGAAAGGAGAATCAGGGGACATTTCACAGAGTAAGTAGTATCTAAGTTGAACCTTAATAGAAGAATAATATTTGAAGACAGTGATGAATGAATGAACAAATAAAATATTCATCAAAGCCTTACTATGCGCAAGGCACTGAGCTAAATGCTGGGCAATATACATGAAAAGTAAGACAGTCCTTTCTCTCAAAGAGTTCACATTCTAATGAGGGAGAATTGAGGGAAAATTTTAGCTGCAAGTCAGATGGAAAAGTCCCATGGTCCTTAGGGTACAGTGGCAGAGGTAATGCATCTTCTTTAACCTTATATTTAATATCACTATTCATAAGGCTTTGGGGTTTAGTTTCATTTCAGGAATTATCTCTATCAGTGACTGAGAAGAGATGGTGGTTAAGAGAGCACTGATTTTTCTTCTCTGGTACAAGCTACCTTCATTTCCCCAGGATGCCTTGCTGCTTCAGCTGGATTGTTTTGCCTGCTCTGTGTGGCAGCTGTGGAGATAGCTGGCCCATTCTCTGTAGGGGTTGCTTTTCCAGGTGATGATTGTGAGGGTCCAGCTGAAAGCAGAAATGTTAGTCTGGTAGATATTGGTACTTTCTGGGCTTCTGTGTCTGTTGGCCTGTCGGTGACAGCTGATCATTAGTTGCTGCTGCTGATGATAAGGTACGTGGGCCTCTTCTTCATAGTGATTTCTGCCCTCAATAATGGTTGTAGGGGTTGGATCAGTAGCAAGTCTTATGGTTTTGGGGGCCACTGCTATAACCAAAGATCTTGGGTTCAGGATCTTAGGCTCTTCTCATCTGGAATTTTAGGGATGTGCCTGACACATGCCACCTCCTTACTCTCCCTCAGTTATTATTCAGAGATGAATACATAGTGTATTCAAAGCATGAGGAAAAATTCTCTTCAGCTTGAAACACAGTTGGCAAATAGGAGTAAGAAAAAGGCCAGAAAGGTATGCAAAAGCCAAATTTTAGAGAACCTTAAATACTAGGAAAAGGTGTTATCATCTAGCAATGGGGAACCACTGAAAGATTTTAGGCTGGGAAGTGGAAAGATCACACTGATGCCTTAGAAAGATTGTCTTGATAGCTTTGTGGTGGACATCTGTCAGAACCTGTTTGTAGGACAAACACTACAAGTGAACAATGAAATGGACCCAAAATTTACTAGGAAGAAAATGATCTATATTACTTTGGGAAAGAGTTCTATTGAACTCAAACTTTTGACTGAAAACAAAGACCCATCTTTTTGATACTGGTACACTTCCAGTGGTATTTTATGATTACAAGAATGTTACAGTATCTTAAGAAATGAAATTGAGGGCCACCTGAAGGTCAGTGAAGAGGAATAGGGCAGATATGGGAAAGATGCAAAACATTACAAATGAAGAGTTATATGGATATGGTAGAAAGGATGTCAGAGAAATGTTTTATTATCGTCAACAGATAGCCTTCATGCTATGTTTTTTTTTCCTTCTTACAATGGGAAGAGAATTTAATAAAGATATTCAGCTCATTTCACAGATCCTCTGTAGTGGGAATTCAGAGACAAGAGAAACATTGGATGGGTTGTGATCCTTCTCACTGGAGGGTAAACTCACATCAATGAGATCATAATTTTATAGGAAATCTGGAGTGCTTTATTGGAATGGGAAGGGAGTGTGTGTAGATCAACTAGAAAGAGGAAGACAGATTTGGAGATATTACACTAGTATAGATGAGAACTGATAGAGGCCAGAACTTGGAGGATGTATAGGAAAGAGAGAAATTCAAGAGATATAGAAGCTGATTGGACATGGGCAATGGGGGAGATGGAAATGTCAAGGGTGACACTTGTTATGAGCCTAATTAACTGGGAGTGAAAATGATGTGCATTAAATGCCCTGGAACTATCCTTACATTTGGGAGGGAACAAAGGAACATTTTGATTAAGGAGGTGGCATTTGCATTGGACACTAATGGATGGGGAGGAATCATGAAGTTTGCAACTAGGAGTGGGGTATCAAGAAGATCCTACTTCAGGCACAGGAATTAAATGAATAAAGAAGGCATACACATCCCCCCCCCCCAAATACAAGCATTTCAATTGGGTTGTTGTGTTAGTCATATCAACAGAATGTATGTTCAAAGAAGGTATGCAAAACTTGCAAAGGGGCAGGAAAAGAAAGCTAGGTCAATATGTAGTAAAGGGAGGGAAAAAGAGCTTTCAGTGATATGTTGTACACATTTCTTAAAGCCATTTGAGAACCAGCCTTAATCTTAATAAAATGGAGAATTTGTGTTCAAATGGATTACTGTCATTTGTTTGGCTATCTAAGCTCAAAATACTAAATTAAAAGGGCTCAGAACACTAGAAATTTATCTTGGATGCAGATAAGTGGATAGTGCTAGACTTGGAGTCAGGGTTGACCTGAATTCAAATCCTGTCTCAGATGATGACTGACTATGTGACCCTGTTGTTCAGTCATGACTGACCCTTTATGACCCTTTTAGAGTTTTCTAGGCAAAACTACTGGAGTGGTTTGCTATTTCTTTCTCCAAGTTGCATGGGCGAGTCATCTGATCTCTTTCAAGACTCAGTTTACCTAATCTGTAAAATAAGGATAATTATATCACCTCCTTTACATGGTGATGATAACATGATCGAATATAAAATATACTGTGAACCTTACAGCACCATGTAAATTTTGTTAATAATATTGTTACAAAGTCAAATAAAAAATAAATGCCATAGAATATTCTTTCTAATGAACTTTTTAAGCACTCTAAATAGAACTAATGAGAAGTCTTTAAATTTGATACTTAGGAATGGAGGAGACAGAAAAAACATCAGGGAAAAAAGGGAAAACAATGCCTTTGCTTTAGTTATTCTAACATAAGGAATTCTTTTGGGTTTTACATGTTTAGGATATTTAGGATAAAGCACAAGTATGGATTACTATAAATATTTGAGAGTCATGACAGGACAGAAGCATTTATTATGCATGGTAATGTATGTATGAATGAAAGAGGTAACCTTCATACCCATTTTTATCAATGATATGATGAAAAGATAAAAAGTAAGATACCTTGCTTCCCATTTCATCACCAGATAGCTGTGAAATTAGAAAAACTGAAGATTAAAAGAATAATTTTAGATGGTATTAATGCAATTAGAATTCTCAGTCTAAAAGGGCTCAGTTGTCTATTAGCAACAAAAGCATTTAATAAATCTTTTCTTGCTTTAGGAGACATTATACAAAAACATATTTGTTCTGTAAAAATGCTCTAATAAATTCTGTAAAAATAAATACTCGTGGAAAAAAACACACAATAGACTTATTGACAGAGTCAGAAGGTTAATTAAGAAGTCTATTAGTGATGATAAAAAAACTGGAACACTTTTCATCAAGGGTGACACTCTAGAGAAGAGTATTTTTTTTCTAATAATACCTCGATATGTCACACAGTCTGACTTTTATAATCAACTTTAAGTCAAGAGCAAAGTGTTCCAGTGTAATGCAGTTGTTCTCTGATCAAATATTTCCATAAAAAGTCATGCAAATAACCAGAATTTGTGTCAGAATTAAAAAAAAATAAGATCTCTCAGCTTTGTGTATGGTTTTAATCCCAAGTTTTGAATTGTTATGGTAGATGGCACAGTAAGTTCAGAGCGTCTTCCATACAGAATTTCTATGAGAGTAAAATTTCCACGAGAATAAAAAATAGAAAGATTTGAGGCATGAGTACTATAGTAAATATCACACAATTTCTGAATAAGAATAAGAATGGTCCAGAGAGGTAATGCTAAGAAAATTGTGTTTTTAAAGACCCACCTACTTCAATGTTTATAATAGCAATAATAATGAAAAGAATAATAAGGTATTTTGGGGGGGGCAATATTCCAACTCAGAAAATGGATTATAAAGCCAACAGCTACACATATGAAATGAGAGCAATGGACTGAGTCATTTTGTTGTCCTGAAAGCATATATACTACTTAGTAGGCCCTAAAAATCCCAAGATCAGCTGTCCTTCTTTCAGAATATCTATGGATAAGAGTCATGGGTTATATTTTTTAGAAGCTAAGTTATAATTTTGGAAACAGCTAAAACATTCTTTACAGAGTTAAGAAATTTTAAAGACTTTCAGAGGGAATATGAGCTTTCATTTCATGAGATAAGAATTCAGTTCAAGAAATTAATGCCATACAGTGAATGTTCTTACCTGAAATATGTGTGATAGTAAGAAAAAAAAGATAAATAAAATGTAAATAAGTAAACTAACATCCAGTGAAAAATTCAGAAGCAGTCATGTAATTATGGGAGTGCGATTTAGTACATGAGCCAGGCTGCTGGCACATTTTAGGAAAGTGTTATTATTGGCCCCTTGCCCCACCACTACAGTTCATGATCTATCTATGCCAATAACACTGATATGTGTATACCTGTTTACTACTACCTTTTCCAATTCTGGGTAGATAACTACTAAGACTGGATTAATTTTAATTATATTTGCTTGATTATGCCCATCTTTTAAAATAAGACATGTATAGAACCTGATAAAGTTTAGGGGGGAACCCTAAAGTAGATGCACCAGGAAAAATTGTAGGGTATCCAAGTGTGTAAAGGGATGATTTCATCTGCAGAAGATTTAGGTTAAATGCAGCTGAATGAATTGCTTTTATCCTTTGTTACCTTGTGAAGCCAGGCAATTGTATTAATTTTATGAACATTTGCTGAGACTTTCCTGGGCAAGTAGTCTAAATTTGGTGTAGCCAAAAGAGATGTTGAGATGGGGGCAGCTAGGTGGCGCAGTGAATAGAGCACCGGCCCTGGAATCAGGAGTACCTGAGTTCAAATCCGGCCTCAGACACTTAACACAAAAAACTAGCCGTGTGACCTTGGGCAAGTCACTTAACCCCAACTGCCCTCCAAAAAGCAAAAAAAAAAAAAAAAGAGATGTTGAGATGGTTTCTTCCAACTAAAAAAATAGTAAAAATATGTTTTAGGATTAAAAAAAAAAAGGTACCAGAAATCACAAAAGAGTGGACAAAGAGACAAGCAAAATGTACTGCTCCCAAAGCAAGTTCTCCAGGCTTATCAAGCATGGCTTGCAGCACCATGTTAAATACCAACTAGAAAGAAAGAACATAATCAGGAATAGGAAAAAGAAAACAATTTATTTTACAATGCTCTAGACCAGTGGTTCTCAACCTTCCTAATGCTGTGACCCTTTAATACTCGTATGTGGGCATATCTGCATGTGGGAGGACCCTCCTGGAGATGGATACAGGAGTGGTGTCTGGGTTCCTAAGACCGTCCGAAATAAGTGTTTTCTGATGGTCTTAGGCAACCTCTGTGACCCCTGTGAAAGGATCATTCCTCCCCCAAAGGGGTCACGAACCACAGGTTGAGAACCACTATTCTGGACAAAGAAGAGATTTCAAGATAGAATTCATTAAATCTGACTATGTGGTAAATATTACATACAAAACATTTCATTCCAGTTCATCAGTTTCTTGACACAGATATGGGCACATGATAATCATTCTTTAAACAACAAGAGGTAACAATTGGAACAGGAATTGATAGACATGGCTTTTGGCCTCAGAGGCTGCATCCACAAATAGGGAAGAGAAGGCACCTAAATTAGATTTGCACTTTTTTTTCTCATTTCTGGTATATAACTGTTAAACTGTTAAATCTAATGGAAGCTTATATCAAGGGTGTGTATGGGGTAGCTTTAACCGACTTGCAGGCAATTGTTAAATTTTCAGTGTGAACATTTACCCCTCAGAAAAGTGTTAATGATTACAAATCAGAGCATGATTTTTTTTGTTTTGTTGACTGACTGGACTTAAGAAAATGTTAATAATTCAGATTAAACTTTAACATGTGTGTGTGCATATTTCTCACCCCACCTCTAGCCCAAGTTATGAAATATTGACCAGCACATTTCTGCTCATGGTGAAGTGTACAGTAGAGTGTGTCTGAACAGCCAAGTAAAAGTCCTGATAGTTTATAGCATCTTAGCTGAGATTCCCTACCCATTTCTCTCAGGGTTTGTTTTGTGCATTCCTGGCTACTAAATCTCTAGGGAAGGAAGGTAAGAGCTTGTTTGGAGTGCCTCTGCCATCCCTAGAATATTTCTGGCTACTTTACCATATGGTATAGTACTGCTTTAACACAGAATCCTACTCTGAGGGGTGATGACCTATGTAGCTGATTCAGTCTGTGAACCTCTGTGACTGAGCTTAGTAACTTCTTTATGAGCTTCAAAGATTAGCCATCAATGGTGGAATGGGTGAAGGGAGACATCTTACCTGGCATCAAGACTGGTATACTTTTGTATAATGTCAAAATATTTTATTAAAATTAAAAACGCCAGGCATCCAAATACATTGTCATCATGGAGAAAATACCTTAGGTTCTTTTCCAATGCATTTTCTTGTGTATTTATTGAAATATATAAACTTGAACCTTGCCATTTTTAGCTTTAACCAACACAGAATTAGTAGGGAATATCTTATAGTCCTTTGTTGGCCAATTTATGTAGCGATTTGTGAAGAGTTCCCTGATGCATCACACCATACTATTCTTTCTTCTCTATAAAAGACAGTTCATTAAATTCTAATCCAATGGTCCCAATAAAAGAGGAACAATGGGAAAATAAAAAGTTGAAGAAAGCATAATGCTTGTTATAAATATCCTGTGTATTCATTCCAAACTGACTCAAAGGTGAGCAATCAATTTCCAAGAAGAAAGAATTGTATATTCTTCTAATAATTATCATGACTTTTTAAATAGGAAGAGGAATAGAAATCTAACTGTAAACACTGAAAGTAGAGAATGTTGGCACTATATTTACCATACCATTAGGTGAAGCCTGGTGTACAAGCCTACAGAAAATATATTTGATCAGTCACATGAAAGGACATAGAGAAGTTCTTCATTATAAACTTCAGCAAATATCGGAAAAGACCCCCCAAATATAAAGATTAATAAAACAACAGCAACAATGTCAACCACAGAATAATCAGAAGTAATATACTTAGTCTAATTGACAATGTCACAAAAATACGGCTAAAAGCTGGTGTAGGAGGTGATCATATCAAGGAACCTGGCACTATCTCAGTCAGGTAAATAAGCCAGAAGTCTGGGAGAGAAGCAATGTTGGGGAAGTCTGTTTGAATTCTCACAGAAAGACCTGAAACTATCCTGACCATGATCTTCTAAGAAGGCAGAATCACATGACATTAAAAGTTTCAGTGATCTGAGATCAGAAGCTTGTATAATAACAGCCTCCAAAATGTATAAGAAGGCAGAGCTCAGTCATGTACCCCTTAAAGATTATATAGAAGTATACAGAGTCAACTAATCTCCTTACCTCCAGCGCCACAAATTTTGTGCAGGCATCCGAAGTCTAGAGTTATTTGAAAGATTTCACTGATGCCTTCCCGGATCATAGCAGGGGATAGAACCAACTCCTAACAGGGGATCATGAGAAAAAGAGACATGGTAGAGATGAGGTGAGTACCTATAATGACTTTCCAGGAAAATAAGACAAAAACCAGGCATGGAGTCATGTGATAGGCATGATACCAGTAACCTCATCTGGCTTGGAAACAACAGTCAAACTAAAGAGAGGACAGGATGAACAAGCCCAACTCATCCAATGGAAGAGGATTAGGAGGAACAAAACAAAGAACTGAATCTAAAATATTAGAAAACAGAGGAAAACACCAAAATAGTAAAGAAATAATCTGAAGTAGAACCAGAAGAAAAGAGTAACCCATGATAACTATAAGCAGGACCCTGGGGAGAAAAAAAAAGTCTCAAGTATAATGACTATGAAAGTGACTATAGAAGATATGGAGTAAGAAGTTCTTTTAAAAATGAAATTTTAATGAAAGTTCAGAAGAAAAAACTGATTAGAGAATAAATGGCTTAGAACAGAAAGTTTAAAAAAGTTACTCAATTCGTGGACTTTCTAATAAAAATAATGTTGTAAGCAAAGCTTAAGTACATAAGAAAGTAACAAATATTAGAAGAAAGGTCTCCCATGACAACTTTTGTTCTTCTCTTGGCTTTGCTCCTGAATTTGTGGATTTCAACATCATCCCCTCTTCTATTCTCAGCCCCCACTTTTCAACTTCCTTTTGTGTGTTGTATTATTCCCACTATTAGATTATAAACTCCTTGAGTGGAGGGATTTTCTTTATGCTTTCTGATTTTTTTTTTGTTTTTGGAAGGGCAATTGGGGTCAACTGACTTACCCAAAGTCACATGGCTAGTTTTTGTGTCAAGTGTCTGAGGCAGGATTTGAACTCAAGTCCCCCTGACTCCAGGGCCAGTGCTCTATTCACTGCTCCACCTAGCTGCCCCTGTGCTTTCTTTATGTATTCCCAGTGCTAAGCATAGTGCTTGGCACATAATGACTTAATAAATGCTTGTTGTCTTGCCTAGGGAAGAAATGACGAAGAAAGGGGAGGAATTCACTATTTTGCATAAATAAAGTGTCTGAAGAGATTTTAAGCGTGAAATAGGTGAGCAGTAATTATATAACTTTACTCCTATTTGAACTGAATAAAGGAAAAGGAAAAACACAAAAAGAATGCGCTGTGAAGTTGAAAACTGATTTATTTTATTCTCCTTTACTATGAGTCTGAATTCCCTCCTGTTATTTTACCCGTGTAACCTCAAGTCCCTGGGGTCATTAGTCTATTCTTGTGCTTTGTACCTTCATCCACCATCCACATTCCAGAGGAACTCGCTTGACCTAAAAGTCAGTCTTATTCAATCTATGATGTTGTAGCAACCTCCCAAGTCCCTGAATCACATCGTGTTTGTGGTTGAAGGAATTTCATAAGGGGAGGTCCAAATGTTGAAATATCAAGCTGATGTTAGAGGGTTTTTTTTTTTAACATTTTAGCCAATCAGAAGACACACCTACTTTACTCATGATTTTGCCTTGTCACCTTGTTATAAAAGACCCTGTGAGCCCTCACTCAGGGCTTTTGGTCACTGAGAATCCATTGATACCATTTATTGGCAATTACTAGTCTTCCTAATAAATCGATCATGCTAGGAACTTTTGTCTCTCAGAAGTTCTCTCATGACGGTGGTGGAGACGTATGTTAACTCACCAGAGATATAGGGAGGGACAAAAAAGGGGGAGGAATATTACATAAATTGTTTGGAAACACAAAGAAGAGATCTTGATAACTAACACAATTAAATCTGAGAGAGAAAACTATTGACCATTGCTCCTAATGAATATTAATACAAATATGTTAAATAAAATATTAGCAAAAATATTGCAACATATTAAAATGGCTACATGGAATTGTAGGTTGTAGTTATAACATGAATGAAGGGTTGAGGAAAACAGCAACAACAACCTGAACAATAACAACAACAAGCTATAAACATTTATTTATAATATAAATATTATTATATCTAAATATATATTTAGATATATTTAATATATTATATAATATGTATACATAAATATAATATATTATATATAATATGAATATATTGTATATAAATACAATATATTTAATATAAATACATAAATATAAAGAAGAAAATTAGCATGACAATATCAACAGATACATTTTTTTAAATGAAAGAATGTGGTATTCCTGTGGTAAAAGCAGTGTCTTTCAAGTAGTTGACACCTGTTTTTTCCTTTTTAAGAGTGATGTACCTGAATACATTCATCAACCCCAATTAGTGCAATTAATAAATTCTCCTAAACTCTAATACTTTATTGGGTGATTAATCATAGGTATAAAGGAGGTTTGGAAAAAACCCTAGACAACTCTATTGTGCCATTCAATCATTCAAAGGTGTTAACATACTCCTTAATTAATTTGGGAGGAGTGAAAGACTTTAGCTATGTAGATGAGATCAGATGATACTTCACAGGATATTTGTTGCTATTGGTTGAAAGAATTAGAGTTCCTCAAAGGAAGAGAGGGAAAGTAACCACAACCACATAGAACAATGATCCAAAAAACAAGTAAGAGAAATGTGAATTGAAACAACTCTAATTTTCATTGCATATCTATTAGACGGAGAAAGATTAAAAAAAGGAGAACATTATAGTTAGAAGGTCTACGGGAAGAAAGGTACTCAAGCTGTTTGGGGAGGCATGAATTGGCCCAAACATTGTGGAAAATAATTTTGAGGAACATAAAAAATCACTAAACACTGTATCTGTTTTGACTTAGTGATATTATTTTTAGTCAATTAATTCAAAGAAAGAGCAAAAGGGCCAATATGTACAAAAATATTACCAGAAGTAATTTTTGATTGATGATTTCAACTCCAAAAAGACTGATAATAAATCATTATTTTCCACCTCTTAAGAGATAGGTTATAAACTAAGGGGACAGAATTCAATCTATATTTTCAGATATAACTCATTTGTTTTTCATGACTAAGCTTATTTATATTTCCTTTTTGTGGGAAGTTGGTGAGAGTTGTAGAGAGAGTGGAATATAGTGATAATACCAAAAAAAAAGGAAAATGAAGAAGAGCTTCAATGCAGATTTAAAAAAGAAAAGAAATTCAGAAGTGGATTTCGACAAGAAGGACAATGTTGGAACTACAATGTTATATTTCAATTATAAAGAAAAAATGACTACAAAGTGGAAAAGTAAGAAATTATATAAAACAAAAGTTTATGTTACAAACATAATTCACTTCTTTATTTTTCTTTGTATGTTGGAATATTCATGTTGGTTTTTTATTTTTATTTTTATTTTTTTAATATATTTTTTCTTTTTTATTTATTTTCTTGTTTACATTATTCATTTTCATTACATTTTTTGAATTACACATTTTCTCCCCATCTTGCTCCTGCCCCAACCCTATAACAGCAATCCCACTGTAAAGCCCCTCCCCTGCTCTGCTCTCTTATTTTCT
>JAQQSW010000693.1:0-15356 GCA_028646575.1 Pseudocheirus occidentalis
TATGAATGTTATGGAATACTATTGTGCTATAAGAAATGGGAAGGAGATGGACTTCATATTTACCTGGAGAGACTTATATGAATTGATGCTAAGTGAGAAGAGCAGAACCAGGAAAAATTTATATACAGTCACAGATATATCATATATGTGATGACCAACCTTGATAAACTGGACTCTTCTCAGTAATGCACAGTTATAAGACAACTCTACAAGTCTCAGAATGGAAGGAGATACCTACACTCAGAGAAAGATCTAGAAAGACCAGAATTTAAATGGAGACTGAAGCAACACATGCTACTGTTCTCTTCCCTGTTTGGTTTTGTTTCTTCTGTTTTTTTTCTCTTTCTTTTCACATTATTCACTTCATTGGTTACAACGCTTCTATACAACAAGACTATTGTACAATGTGAAAATGTTTGCAAATACCATACATGATTGTATGTCATCATGGTGGGGGGGAGAGGAAGGGAGAGGAGAAAATCTGAAACTCAAGTGATTCTGTAAATGAATCTTGTAAACTAAAAGTAAATAAGCAAGTCAATAAATTAAAAAAAAAGAAAATGTGCTAGACCAAATTCTGAAGGAGAGTTGCAAAAAAGGTCACAGTGTGTCCTGTTCAGCCAGACTAGCACAAGAAGACAGGGAGATCTGTGAATACTAGGGACAAGAAGGTCAAATTCTCTATGGAGAATTTGAGTTCCTAGGGAAAAGCTGTGCACCAGTACTGGAGGATGTCCCAGAACCAGATGGGGTACCCCTAGACTCACACTAAGGCAATAAAATCACAGGTGCCAATTGACAGTTATATAACCCACTATCCAATTGAATGGCATAGATCAACATAGGACTTGAGAAGATGACCTCTGCAGGAAAGTGGTTCTAGGTCAGAGAGGTCTTGAACAGTGTACCTGGAAAGGAGAAAGTTCAGAAACTAGTAACAACAGCGATGTGGTTCAGAACCCAGGGGATGTAGGGTCTTACTTCCGGCATCTGTAATGGTAGTGGGAATGTGAAAATCTTCCCTGCCCCTTAATAGGCTTAAGGGAATTTGAAGAACTTCCCTGTTTCAAAGATCTTCCCTGCCTCTTAAGAGGCCAAATATAATCACATGGAACCTGTGGTGGGAGGAGTTTGCTAGACTTGTGAGTGTTGTTTGTGGGAAGGCTAAAGGATGGTGTGACTCTCTGCTGTGTTATGGTGTATTAACTTCTATGTTGCTATGATGGATTAGGTTTCCTGGTATTGGGATTTGGTTTTCTGGTGTCTGAATAAATGTTTTGCTTCTGTCTTATATAGAGAGTCTGTTATATTTTGTGATTGAGAACTATGCTGGCATATTTACAGTCACTGCTGACACTGTGAATATTGCATTGATGCTACATTTGGCAATAAGGATGGGACTGTGAAATATCAGATCTCTATTTGGAGGCATAAAGGATTTAGAAGAAGAAATGGATGTTCCAGGATGGGAGGATTCATCTTATTCCTCCCTGGCAAGGGAGTGGGGTAAAAGTACAGGGCTCTGTGAAAATTGGAAACCGAGATTACAAAAGGGAGAACCTAGAGATTTAGAAACATGTTTGCAAGGAATATCAATAAAGCCAGAAAGAGAACTGGAAGGGTTATGTGGAAGAGTCTGGGTTTTACTAGTAGCTGATCATATTATATATAAAAGCAGAGACAAGCTGCTACTGCAAGAAAAAACTCAGATGGAAAGAAAGTTAACTGATTTGCATGAGAAGTTTTCTGAGTTATAGTATTCAGATTCTCCTATAGAAGAGCATGCTGGAGGGGCTCAGGTTGTAGAAGAGAGGGTTGTTGTGGGTTTGACTCAGTAGAAAAAGTGAAAAACTCTCAAGAGGAATGTGTACACTAATATAGACTTGGCCTAGGTTTCCTGGTGATGGCTGTCAGGAGAGCATGTGGGTGGAAAATGATACAATATTAAATGAGGATGCTTTAAGAAGGCAGAAGTTTGCCTCATACTAAGAAGAAAGGAGGAGAATTATAGGGGGGAAACAGAGTTCAAGGAGATAAATGAGGATTTCACTCAGCAGGAGGTTACTGATATATTAAGTAGATTCACCCAAAGGATGGGAGAATTGTTGGTGTCTTGGATGGTGAGAATCAGTGAGGAAGGGGCCAGAGGAGTATGGGTAGATAGTATAGATTGCTTGAAATTTATAGGTATTTGTCAGAATTCTTTTGTCCAGCAAGCTTTTAGCGATCTTCATAGGCAAGGAGGTAACCATATGACCAATCTGTTAGCTTTAGCTGCTAATGGATGCAATAAAATGTATCCCACTGATTCTATGTAGCCTAGTGAAGAGAGACCCTAGTACTTACTTAGAGACCATATGAGAAAGTTAAAGGAACAAATAATGAAAACTGCTATGATGGTTGGAGATGCAAATGCTTATCATGATATCCCTTTAGCAGTTTCTCATAGAAATATCATAGTGAAGACAGCTTCTCCTGCTTATAAGCACCTACTTCTGATTATACTAATTGGTGAAATAGGGAACATTCTTTCAAAGGTGCTGGATAAGATTTCACAGCTAATTGACTTGGGGGAATGGGAAAAAGATAAATTTCCTCAAGAGAAAAGAATAAATAGCCAGCAGATTGAAAGTCAGACTAGATTGACAAGAAAAGAATTGTTTACTGCTCTATTGAGAACAGGGGTAAATTTTGGAAGAATTGATGGTATTTCAACTAATGAACTATACAAAATGTATCAAGAAAAGGGGCTTGATGTTAAATGGAATAGAGAAGTAAAAATCATCCCTACAGATCTTCCTGAACCATTGTATCCAAGTTTGTCACACCCTCAGGAAAACTCAGATTAAAGAAAATATTGGGACAGGTAGAAGGATAATTTGAATAATAGACCACTGGGAGGAAGTTATCCCTGTTATATTGTTGTAAAGTTCTATCGACACCAGTTACCCCTAAACTGCCATTAACCTATGTAATGAAATGTAACGTTAGTGTGTTTTTGCTGTGTAAGGGATATGAAAGATCTTAGGGCCAAAAGTAATGGTAATGGTAATTTGCAGATCTTCCCTGCCCCTTAATAGGTCAAATGTAATCACTTGGAGGCTGTGGTGGGAGGAGTTTGCTGAAGGGTGCAGCAGAGTTCACAGGAAACTGGAAGTCAGAGCAACTAGATGGTGGGAGAGAGAAGACACACCCCAGGAGACAGCTAGGCTTGTGAGGGAAGGCTAAAGGATGGTGTGGTTCTCTGCTGTGTTATGGCATATCGACTTCTTTGTTGCTATGATGGATTCAGTTTTCTGGTGTTTGAATAAAGGTTTTGCTTCTGTCTTCTATATGGACAGTCTATTTTATTTTATGATTGAGAACTATGCCAGCATATTTACAGTCACTATTGGCACTGTGAATATTGTGTTGGCACTATAGCATCTAACCAAACCTGCAGAAGAATAACCAGGATGGAAATACCCGAAAAAGGGGAGCCTACAATTCTGCTACTCTGACCCAACTGAGCTTTCCTGCTGGCTGATAGGACTGGATTCAGCAGTAGTCTATTCTTGCACAGATACAAAAACCTAGATGAAAAATTTGCTGAGTTCAGACAAGGTGGACAAGAATCAGACTTAACCCTGGATTAGACCACTTTGGGAGCACTGATAGCCTGCAGGTGCCCAGTGTGTCCCTGAGATCCTGTAATAATAGTCAATACTCAAGGTAAGAAAAAGCAGGACTATTCAAGACCTTCCCTCAAGAAGTGTGCACAACTCAACGCTAAAAAAAGGTTCAAAATCAAGAAGCAGGCTGGCAGAATGGGCAAACAAAATAAAGAACCCCACCATAATGAGCTATTATGGTGGCAGAGATGCTCAAGACACAAATATAGAAGAGAATGACTAAAACATCTAAAGGCAATATTTCAGAGAAAAACTCAAGTTGGGCACAAACTGAACTAAAATTCCTGGAAGAGATGAAGCATGAGTTTAAAAAAGAGGCAATAGTCTTTATAAATGGAATGAGAATAGTTGAAAAAATTGGAAAAGAAATGAGAGCTACAGAAGAAAGAATTGGAAAGGGAATGAATAGTTTGGCACAAGAGGTACAAAACCTTGCCCAAACAACAAACTCTTTGAGCAATCAAATGGACCAAACAGAAGCCAATGACACCATAAAGCAACAAGAAATATATTTTTTAAAGGGTGGAAAAAAAGGAAATTAAGCTATCTCATAACAAAAACAACTGACCTAAAAATATATATTGAGGAGAAAAAAAAGAATTGTTGGTCTATCTGAATGCATGACTCCCAAAAATAGCCTAGGTGTGATATCTCAAGAAATCTTAAATTAAGCTGTTCAAATCTCTTAGAACCAGAAGGTGAAGTAGAAATAACAAGACCATACTGGTCATTTCCTGAAAGAAACTCCAAAATGAAAACTCCCAGGAATATCATAGCCAAAATCCAGAGGTTACAGGTCAAAGAAAAAAATATTGGTAACAACCAGAAAGAAAGAACTCAAGTACTGAGTAACTACAGTCACACAATCACACATGATTTTGCAGCCAAAACTAAAAAAAGGAGCATAGAACTTGGAATGTGAAATTCCAGAAGGCAAAGATACTTACAGCCAAGAATAAGCAAAACTGAGTTAATACTACAAGGGAAAATATGGGCCTTTAATGAAATTAAAGACTTCCACACATTTCTAATGAAAATATTCGAGCTGCAGTGAAACTTTAAAGTTCAAATACAATAACGAAGAGAAATATAAAAAGTTAAATATGAATGGATGATGATAAAGGACTAAACAAGGACAAACTGCTTACATTCAAATATGGGGAGGTGATATGTATCCCCTCTGATCTATATCATCATCAGGGTTCATGGAAGGAGTCCAATTATACAAGCCCTGGGAGTGGATCTGTTTTGTCTAAAATTTAAGAATCAAAAGAGATGAGAAAAGGAAAAGGGGAGAAGGGAAAAGAAAATCAGGGGAAATTATTTTACATAATTGGGGTACACAAATACAAATCTATACAAACAAGGAGACTGGGGGAGGGAGTGGCAGATACTTGAACTTACTTTCATCTGATCTAGTCAAAAGAAGGAGGAATAAGCACTCAAGAGTTGGCTATAGAAATACATTGCACTCAATAGGGAAATATGAGGGAAAGCAGCAAAGGAAGAGCAACAGTTAGAGGGAGGGTAGATTAAAGAAGGGATTTACCTAAGTAAAACAAATTCTAAAAATCTAATACTTTTTGAGGTGACAAGGGATGGGCATCTGAGGGGGCTCTCATAAAGTGGGGAATGGTTGAATAAGTTATGATATATATATGTGATGGAATACTGTTCTCTGTATAATGACCAATCAGGATTCCAAAGGAGTAAGTATGCAACATACTATCCATCTCCTGATAGAGAAGTGAAACTCTCAAAATTCAGAGATAATTTTTTATGCCATGGTTAATGTGGAAAACTGTTTTTTTTTACTATATATGTTAGTGATGGGTTTTGTTTTTCATATATTCTTAAAAATAGTGGGTAGAGAGAAAGGTGACGTATGTGTGAACTCTGAGAAGCACAATGACTAACCATAATTCTTGAAGACTCCTGATGAAGCATGCTACCCACTTCCTGACAGAGAAGTTACAGACTGAGAGAGACTTTTTTTAGACGTGGCCAATATGAAAATTTATTTTGCTTGTCTATACATATTTATACGATGGGGTTTTGTTTTTCTTGCTTTCTCAGTGGGGTGAAGGGAGGAAAGAGGGAAGAAGAGCAAGTTGATCTTTAAAAATAAAATAAAATAAATAATTTTAACAAAAAAAATTTGTCTATATCTCATCATATATTGATTACAGACTAGGAGATAGTTATCTTTAATTTTTTTTACCAGTTCTTTCTATATTTTAGATTTTTAATTTCCACAAATCTCAATCTATTATTTTTTCATTTACTTGTTTTCTTCTGTTCTACAGAATTTATTTTATTGTAATCAAGCACATCTATCTTGTTCTTAATTTCTTGTTTCATACAAAAATGTTATTGCTTCCTCATTTGAGATAAACACATTATTCCCCATTTTCCAGTTTTTTTATTATTTGCTTTATGTGTTTAGGTCTATCATCCAGCTGGAATTCACTGAGGTTCTGGATGTGAGATGTGGGCCTGAATCCATTTCCTTCCAAATTGCTAGTCAATTTCCTTGAGGTCTTTTGCAATGGATAATAAATTTTTTTCTTCCATTTTTATTTTCTATACCTTTTTCAGTTTGTATCTTTTGTATATTGTTGGTGGAATGATTGACAGCATAATGCCATTGATAGAGAGAAAGTCTTGGAATCAGGAAGATGGATAATTAATTGACTTTGTGATTCTGGGTAAGCCACTTAGCTTTTCAGTTGTAGAACAGGTGTTGATCTGAATTGGTAGAAGGAGATTCCTTACAGATGTGAGACAAAATAAAAAAAATGTCACTTTCTATTGATCTATTACTCTCTCTACATATTTTTTTTGATCCTGTACTAGATAGTTGGTTTTTTAAAAATGATGATCACTTTTTAACATGTTCTAAAGACTGGGAGTACACAATTACCTTAATGAGAGTCTTTTTAAAAATATATAACCCTTAATCTTATTACCCATTTCTTTTCCCATATAAATCTAATTGCAATTTTATACAATTTCATGGAAATCCCATCAATATTTTAATTGGTAGTGCATTAAATATATAACTTAATTTTGGAAGTATATTAATCTGTACTATTGATGAACACTGACTATCCCTTTAATTACTAACATCTTTATTTCAGTAATTATAGTTTTATAGTTCATTGGATCATAGATTTACATCTGAAAGAGATATTTCAGGTCAAATATTCTAATCCTTCCCTCTGCTCCCCATTTTATAGTTGAGAAAAATGAGGCCCAAAGAGATGAAATGATTTGATTAAACAGATAGTAGGTGGCGAAACTGGGATTCCAACCTAATGTCTCTAGTTACAAATCTAGTATTCACATGAAATGTTTAACTGATTCTTGAATACCCAATTAGTTCTTTTAATTATTTATTTTTAGTTTTCTACATTTACTTTGATAAGTTTTTGAGTTCTAAATCCTCCCCACCCCCACAAGACAACATGCAATCTGATATAGGCTTTATATGTATGATCATATTAAACATATTTCCACATTACTCATGTTGTGAAAGAAGGATCAGAACAAAGGGGGAAAACCATGAGAAAGAAAAAAAAATTTTAAAAGAGAAAACAGCATGCTTTGATCTGTATTCAGACTCTAGATGTGGATAGCATTTTCCATCATGAGTCTTTTGGAATTATCTTAGATCATTGCATTGATGAAAACAGCTAAGTCTATCAGGTCATTGCACAATGTTCCTATTACTGTGTATAATGTACATCTGATATAGGTTATGTGTGTGCAATCATGCAAAACATATTTCTATATTAGTCTTGTAAAAGAAAACACAGATCAAAAAAGAAAAAAAACATGAAAAATATTATGCTTTGATCTGCAGTTAGATTCCATCAGTTATTTCTTTGGAGGTGGAGAATATTTTTCATCATAAATCTTTTGGAATTGTCTTGAATTATTGTATTGCTGAGAATAAATAAGTCATTCACAGTTGGATCATTGTATCATATTGTTTTTCATTGTGTACAGTGTTCTACTGGTTCTGCTCACTTCACTTTGCATCCGTTTGTGTAAGTTTTTCCAGGTTTTTCTGAAAATGCCCCCTCCCTTTGTTGTTTCTTATAGTATAATAGTACTCCATCACAATCCATATGCCACAACTTGTTTAGCCATTCCCCAGTTGATGGGGAATCAATTTCCTATTCTGTTTCATCACAAAAGGAATGGCTATAAATATTTTTGTACATGCAAACCTTTTTCTTTTTAAAAAAAATCTCTTTGGAATATGGACCTAATAGTGGCATTGTTCAATTAAAGAGTATTTATGGTTTTATAGCCCTTTGGGCATAATACCAAGTTGCTCTTTAGAATGGTTCAGTTTGCAACTCTACTAACAATGCATTAATGTCCCAATTTTCCCACATACTCTCCAACATTTATTATTTTCCTTTTTCATTGTATTAGCCAATCTGATAGGAATGCAGTGGTATCTCACAGTTGTTTTAATATGTATTTCTCTAATCAGTTATGATTTAAAGCATTTTTCATTTGACTATAGATAGCTTTGAATTCTTCATTTAAAAACTAACTGCCCATTCATATCCTTTGATCATTTATTAACTGGGAAATGACTTTTATTCTTTTAAATCTGACTCGGTTTTCTGTATATTTGAGAAATAAAGCCTTTATGTGAGACACTTACTATAAAATTCCCTCCCCTCCACTCTTCCCTTCCCCCACCACTTTCTGGTTTCCTTCTAATCATGACTGCATTGCTTTTGTTTGTGCAAAACTTTTAAAATGTAATATAATCAAACTTATCCATTTTATACCTTGTATTGCTCTTTGTCTCTTGTTTGGTCACAGATTCTTCCTTTATCCATAAGTCTGATAGGTAAACTAGAGAGATGAATTTTCTAAATGACTATCATCATTTCATTTTCAATGTTAATTTTAATATGTTTTCCTTGTATTATTACAATGACTAGAGTTTCCAATACTCTCTCAAATAAAAGTGATAAAAGTGAGCTCACTTATTTCATGCCTGTTTTTGGTGTAAATGTTTCAAATGATTTTCCATTATGTTATTTTTAAGCTAGAAACTTTTTATTACATTAAGGAAAAAACTATTCCTTTTTTTTTGTATTATGAATGAATACTGTATTTTATCCATGGATTTATTTTTTTCCTTTTTAAAAGTGTTTTATGGATGCCTCTTAAAAATGTTGCTGCCAAGGGGCAGCTAGGTGGTAGAGTGGATAAAAAACTGGCCCTGGAGTCAAGAGAACCTGAGTGCCAATCAGATCTTACACACTTCCTAGCTGTGGGACCCTGGGCAAGTCACTTAACTCCCATTGCCTCCAAAAAAATTCTGTTACTTCCCAATAAACTGTTTCATAAAGATCCCTCACTTTTAATGAAGAAATATATTTAAGCAAAGCAAAAATAATATACTATGACAACATAAATTTCATTGTATAACCCTCTATCAAGAGATTGGAGCACTTGAATTTTTCTTTTTATTAAATTATTCCCAGATTGATCATTGTATTGATCAGAGTTCTGACATCTTTCAGCTTTGTTAGATAGGTGTTTCTGTAGCTATCCAATAAACATTTGTTGAATACATACTACATGGGAGATGTTATGCCAGCTACTGTGATCATTTAAACAAATACCAAGGTTAGTCCCTGCCTTCAAGGTATTTATAGTCTAGTTATAGAGAGATGTCATTTACATGTGAAAAGGTAATACAAGGTAATACAATACATATGAATCACATAGATGAATGATATGAGTACAGTGCTTTGCACATGGTAAGCAATTAAAAATAACTTTTTCATTCATTCACTTGGGGCTAAGGTGGTAAAGAAAATGCTTCAGAAGCTAACTCAGCTCATAAACTGACTCTTTGAGAGTTTATGGAGCTTTCCTCAATAGCAGGTGTTTCTTATTTGAGTCTATCTCAACTTTAGATTCCATTTTTTCCCTCTTTCCTTTCTCTGCATCTCACTTATCCTAAGATGTCACTGTTTTATCATTGTGGCCTGGAGGTGACACTGGCTTCACAAAGGCTATTCCCAAAGAACACAAGCTCAAATGAATCCCACCATGTTGGAAAGGTTTCAAATGTGGCTCCAGCAATGATTATGTATACTTTCTGAAGATTAGCCTATTTAGATACTAAAAGGCTCATCGCTAATAGGTGATAAATTCATTGGCAATAGCAACTCATGAAACAGAGCATCAAGTGACCTGGCAAATGCAGAAATACAACTTTGAATTTTTGCTTCTGAGGCAGTAATCTGGAAACCATACTTTGGGCATTTGTCCTTGGGGGAAAGAAGGGGCACAGAGCAGAACAGGAGAGAAACATCGCGGCCTGATATCTATTTGTTTCCTGTTTCAGCTAATTATTTTTGCTAACTAGTTGCTAAGCTCTGTTGTTTCTATGATTTGGAAGAACTGAAAATCCAGTGAGCATGCTTCCTATTTGGTACCCTGGAGCTGTACCCCACTCTAGTTCCAGCCTTTGGCAAAGCTAGGATAATTTTTATGAAGATGAGTGATGTGTTATTATTTTTTTTGCTGAAATTTAGAGCATTTTCAACTGGGGTCTGATATTATGTTTGGAAGCTCTTACCTTGACTTTATGGTTTCAAATAAAAATTAATCCACATTCTATTATTAAAAATTTGGAGATGTCATTGCCAGTACTGTACAAAGCAATTCATTGTAGATGTGGATTGATGAGCCAGGACCAAAATGGCTGGGAACATGGGATAAAAGATACATCCAGGAATGGGAGAAACCTAGGGTAGAAGCCCCAAATATTAGAAGGCAGAACAAGATGGAAGGTCAGAGTCTGGAAAAACAGCAAGGAATCAGGATATCTGTGCTGGCTAAACGGTCAAACTTAAGCAAAAGAAACAGATTTGAGTCACCAATACTTATAGTTTGCATTTATCCTGAGCTATTTGACCATCCCAGAACACTTTACAGCATAATACTCAGAAGCTAGGTAATACAAATAATACTAAATGCATTCTATGGATGAAGAAACTAAGTGTTGAAGAGGTTTAGTGACTTGCCCAAGGAGCCAGACATACCCGTTTCTCCTCACTCCAAATTCAGGGAACTTTCTCCTATTCTACCTGGGGAAGAGCCTTGTTAAGGGACACAGCTCATTTTCTCAGAGCCCAGAGTTTTTTATATCATTTCTGTGAAGGCAGGAAGCAATTTGAGTGTGACTAGCCTCATAGGAGCAAGGAATGGACAGGGTACAGGCTAACGGAGACAACACCTTGTAGGTATCTCACAAGAGATCTGTTCTTGGCCTTCCCTTATTTCTTTGCCTTTTCTTGGTCAGCAGTTCCATTAGCTGCTCTGGCTTTAACTATTATCTCAATGTGGACGATGACTATTAAATGTAGTCTTAACATGTTTCCTGAACTCTAAATCTACATCTCCAAATGCCATTAGGACATTGCCATGTATACATCCACACCATCATCAAATATGGCATGTCCAATTGGGCTCATCTTTCTCTCTAAAGGTACCCTTCCTTCTGATGCCATTATTTCTGTCTGTATCACCACCATTCACCTGGATTCCCAGATTCAAAACCTGAAGGTCACCTTAGATTCTTCCTTTTACCACACTTTTCATACATCTCCCATCTCTCCCATCAAAGTGACAGATCTTCGTTAATACCCACTTGGATTATTGCACTATCCCTTTAACAAATTTTCCCTTCTCTAATCAGTCCTTCATAATACTGCCAGAATTGTTTAATGCACAGATATAATAGCACCATGGTTCTTCTGAAAAACGACCAGTGGCTCATTGTTAGATTCTTCTGTCTAACCCTCAATGTGTGCCACAATCTGGTGCAACTCTGTCCTGCTGGTCTCATCTCATATTATTCCCCTTTACTTGTTCTCAACTACAGTCAAACTGGACAACTCTCTGCACCCTCATCACTCCCCGCATTTTTCTACTGCTGTGCCTTCATTCAGATTGTTCTGTATAAATTGAATTGTTTGCCCCACTTGTCCAGTTTAATGTCCAGTTTAAATGCTACCTCCTCCATGTAACCTTCCCTGATTATCCCGGTCAGTAACAAACTTTGTCCTTGAACTTTTCATAGAACTTTATTTTGTAGTACTATAATGTGATATATACTTGTGATAGGGCCATGCAACAAGACTTTATTTGTTGCCATGCCTTCCAATAAGGTCTGGTTGCTTTGCAGTTCTACACACCTTCATATGGATATGGTTTTGCTTAGATTTTTGTAACTACAACTAGCTCTTACTAAGAGGAATATAATTAATCAATATTTTTGCTATAGAATGTATTCATATAGACATTTATATGTAGATATGCTAATAAGTAAGTCTTTACAAAAATAACACTGGAAAATCACATTTCTACATAGCCATAAAAATAATCTAGGAACAAATAAAAGAAAGGGAGGAGTAATTCAAGAAAACTACAAAGTACATAAAATATCTGGGAATCAATCCATGCAATTGATACCTCTCTAAGGACAACTAAAACAATTGGAATTATGTTCAATGCTCTTGTCTGAGCTATGCCAAATAACAGTAACATTAAAATTAATTTACAGATGCTGTAGAGGGGATACCGTGGAGAGCTAGACAATAGGGTAAGAATACTTATTTGGAGGAACAAAAAATCTAGAAAAGCAAAGTAAAATGGGGACGGGGTAGGTATGAAAGGTAATAACATTTATAGTTCTCAAACTCTATTACAGGGCAGTAATCACAAAAGTTATCTGGTACTGATTAAAAAACTTAAAAGTTGATTAATGGAAAAGATGCAAAAAAGGAAGAATAGGATATAACTGAATATAATAACCCAATGTTCAATAAATCTCAAAGCTTAAATAACACAGGAAAGAAGTCTGTTTGACCAAAGTTGCTAGGAAGTCTGGAAAACAGTGATACAAATTTGGTCTGGACCAACAGTTTATACTCTATACCAGACTAAACTAAAAATGAACATGTGACCTGCATGTTAAAAATATTTATCTGTATGAAAAATCGGTTAATCTCTTATTTTATTTTGTATGTGCATATCCATGATAAATTCTAGAATTTATTCCTTTTCATATTAAATAGGGATTATGAGAAGGTTTACTCAAAGCCTTGAGTGTGGTGTGGGTCAGGGACTGAAAAAAGTTGGATCCCCTGCCTTAAAAGGAATACCAGCTTCTGCTATTCTTCTTCCTACTCCCTCCAGTACCTGTGGCTTGGGACTTTCTCTGGGACTTTCCATGATCTGGAAACTAAAGCATGTTCTCATCTGAATGAGCTTGAGTCAGAATCCACCTCGAAGGTCTAGCTGCCTCTTCTACCTTGTTTCTTTGCTCAAGTGTGTGATCAAACAACAATAATGAAATAAACACTTCCATCCTTGGAAGCAACCTTTTGAGTTCAAGGATTTGGGAGCTCCTGGATCCATCAGTTGGTAGCAGTTGTATTCCTGGAAGTATCCCCTGAAACCAGTAGAGTGCTTCTTATAGGAGAAGGTGACCATTGATAGGAAGATGACCTTGGCCTGGTTAACGAGAAGACATGGTTCTTGAGAGAGTTGTTCAGACATCGCAGAGCCAAAGAGAAGGTGAAATGCCTTTTCAACAATCCCCCTAAATGCTTCAGTTTTTAATCTTTTAAATTTCATCCTCCTGGGAGAGCATAATAGTTGTTATAAATGACTGCTTTAGGTTTAAGTCTTTGTCAATGCATGCTTGCGAGTCTTTCGTGTTTTAAGCATTTCTTTTGTGTGCAGGAAATAAATAGCTGTCTCCTGACAGAGAAATGATGGGTTCAAGGTACAGAGAGAGATAAATATTTTTTGTACATGGTGAACATAAGAATTTGTTTTGCTAGAATATGTATGCTTATTACAAGGATTTTTGTTTTTCTTTCTTTTTCAATGGGAGAAGGGGATTGAGAGGTAGGTTTTTATTCACTGAAAAAAGTTTTTTTTTTTAGGAAATAGTTGTCCTATACCAAGTCTAAATTATCCATTGAGTACCTTTCTCTCACTTTTAGAGAGATCTTATATATGGGTCAAACCTAAACTTTAAATGATTTTTCTTGGGTTCTGAGGAGGGACATAAAGAACTAGAATGTATTAAAAAAGAGTCTCACCGTTCATCATTTCAGAGATCAGATTCCCCCAAGGACTGCATGTGGTCAGTGTTCATGCTGTCGCAAGCTAGGGACCCCTTTGGAGGGGGAAAGTGAGTGTCTAAACTCCACTGGCTACACAACGGGTTCTGTGCTGTTTCATGTGGGAAATAGTTTTTGGTCTTCTGGCTCATTAAAGATATTTGGAAAACAAGGCTCAATTCTGCAAGCTTGTTTTTTATCTTATGTGTATGCCCCCTTGTAGCTAGGTACTAAATCTGCACTACTGCTGCCTGGCCTGGGTTGGCTAGGGACAGGAAAGCAAGATTAGGGTTGTCAGAGTTATTAATCTTTCTTCTAAAAATAATTCAAAAACAGTTTTTAAAAGAAAATAGAATTTTTTTAGGGGTAGGATGGGAGAGTGAAACTTTTACACTCATTTAGTATCTCTCATTTTTATTTATTCATTTACTCTTCTGAAATTTTTGACTCCTCTGGTAGGACGACAGGGCTCACAGTCATTCATATTCAACTTTATTCACATAATAGTCTCATTTACAATTTTTTAGAGAGCTGTGAGGAAGACATTCAATAGACTCATCTTTTTAGTTCCCTTTGCAATCCAGCCTATTTATGAGTTGCCAGGTAACCAGTAGGCTTAGTGTTACTGCTCCTGACTACAAAAACAGAGGCCTTTCAGGTACTAGAATGGCAGGAGTGAAGCTCCCTTATCAGAGTTGCAGTATTATCCAGCAGTTCCCAACAATATATGGCCATACTAAATTAATTAAAAAGAAGTGATAATTTTTTCCCCCTGAAGCATTCCAATAAGGGCATTTTCAGATACACAGAGCAAAACGGCTTTCCCACTTAACTTCTAAATGAAATGTTCAGCATATTTAGAATCATTCAAATTAATAAGCAGAATTATATAGTTTTAATGCTTGAGGATACAAAATATATGAAAGGACTGGAGAATGATGCAAGTTACTCAAATTATTTAACTTGGAGAAGAGAAAGCAGTGGAGAAGTTTACTGTTTTTCTTTGAGAAAAAAGCAAAGTCGTCAGCAGCACTAGGATGGGCAGCTGCTCTATTCGCCAGAGAACAGGACCAGAGGAATTAGTTTATGTTGAAGCATGAGAGCTTGAGGTTAGACACAGGGGAAAATTGTCCAATGAGGCTCTGTAAAGGGCCGTGGAATCTCTTTTAGAAACTGAGAAAAGCATCTTCATCTGACTCAGTTTTCTCAGTTGTAAAATGAAGATAACAATGGTGCTTGCCTCCCAGAGTTGTTTGTTGTAAGGGTAAAATGAGGTAATATTTGTCAAGCAATGTATCAATAATGAGATATTCACAACACCCATGATGGTTATGAATATGTTGGTGTAGTTTTGGATCACAAAATGTAGCAAACTCTCCACGTGGAAGGCAGAACCAAAGTCTTTATTCAGAAACCATAACACTGAGTCCCAAAACCAGAAGGACAAGTCCCAAAACCAGAAAGCCAAGGTCATTATAATGGTCACAGAGTTGATACATAT
>JAQQSW010000693.1:15856-31790 GCA_028646575.1 Pseudocheirus occidentalis
TAGGGAGACCCTCCCTGCCCTACTAGAAAGTTAGAGAGGAGTTGGAGGAGGACATAAAAGGCTTTAGGGTGGAACCACTGTTTTGGACTCGGGGGTAGGGGAAAGAAGAGGAGAAAATTTGTAACTCAAAACTTTGTGGAAATGAATGATGTAATCAAGAAAATAAATTAAAATAAACTGGCAAAAAAAATCCTGAATTCATAGGCCTCTCTAAGTTAGGAATCCAAGATTTTAATTGCACTCTAAGATAGTAAGTCTACTCTCCTTTGACCTGGGAAGAATGCTAGTCCTTATCAGGACTTAGAAGCAACCCTGTCTTCCTGACCACACCTTTTCCAAATGCTTCTAACTGCTTGTTCCTATTTTGGGGGGTCTGGCTAGCCAAAGTAACCACTGGAAGACTGTAGCACTGAAGGCAAAAGTTGTCTCGGTTGTCTAGATTTCTGAAGGTCTCTTTTTTTTTGGTGACCTGTTAGTCCTTCCTATAAATAGTCAATACAGTGGGAATTACCTAGAGATTAGACGTCTGGTTTCATTGCACTGACATTCTACTTATAACCACTACATAGAACTGACTTATTCAACAAGTGTCTTCATTTTTGTTTCTCCCCTTTCTCTATGGTTAGTGAATCCTAAACTACTATTCCTTTGGTCACTGCCATTCAGAACCATTTCTTGTCTATGTGAACTTTTGCCTGCAACTTCTTCCCATATATAGATCTACTCTACCTTTCCTCAATCTCTCTCATCATCTTTCTTTTTTCTTTTTTTTTTCTTTTTGGAGGGGGGAGGTCAGGGCAGTTGGGGTTGTGACTTGCCCAAGGTCACACAGCTGGTAAGTGTTAAGTGTCTGAGGCCAGATTTAAACTCAGGTCCTCCTGATTCCGGGGCCAGTGCTCTATTCATTGTGCCACATAGCCACCCCTCTTATCATCTTTCTGACCTTTTTTTTTTTACTGTATTCTTTTCAGCACCATACACTATTGTCAGTACAATCGCCTTCATATTTTAATAATCCTTCCAGTTCTTAAACCTGACTTGCTGATGACCACATTCCTTACTACCCTCTCCAATGCAGGGCCCTGCTTCAATCATGTTACTTGACTTACAGTTTCCAGATACAGGAGGAGGCAGCACTCTCCTTCCTTCTCCTTCTCACTTCCACATTTCTGCTCTGCCATCATCACTCAATGTAGCAACCTCTTCTCTTCCAAGGTCCATGCCATCCAGTTATATCACTCCCCTCCAGTCTCTGAGGCTGCCATCCATTGACCTCCAAGATACTCTCAAGACCTTGCTGGCAGATCTTGAAGCCAGGTGCAAAGCCTTCTCTTCAGCATGTATTTCAGCGCTGCTTAACAGAATTTCCAGTGGGCAGCTAGAAATGGTGACCTTCAATCCTCATCTTGTTACAGGGTATGTGGATGTGTTCCTGGTGCCCTGTGTCTGTCTGTCTATCTATCGAACAGAGTTACCTGAATGTTGGGGCTATATTGATGTGACACCAAAGTATTCCAACGAAATGACAAAAGTTCCCTCAGAAGAGAGGATTCTGGGAAGATGGCAGAATAATACAGGGAATTAGCTGGCTCTCCAAAATTCTCCCACAAACATCACCTTAAATTGAACTTTGTAGAGCAAAAATAATTAAAAATCAGGGCAAAGCAGTTGTCTCCCTTAGACAACTTGGGAGTACTTAAGAAAGACTTGACTTATTTCAGATACCAAGATGGTTGAGGAAGGAACCCTTTGAAGCCCTCCCAAATTCACTTCCAAACAACTAGAAAACTACTTCAGAACTGATCTAGGAGCAGGGAAGCAGCTTACCAACCTGGAAGGAATGGTCTGTCTCCCTGGGATGGGAAGGGAGCAAAGTCCAACAGCAGCAGCAGCAACCAAACTCACAGCAGGGGACCTGCAGCTCCAAGCCTGGGGTAATCTACCAGTGAAGCCCCACCCTCCTGCAAATCAGCAGTGGTCTAGGCAAGTGAGCAGTCTGAGCAGCAGAACAAGGTCCCACCCCAGTGACCCCACCCCCAGACACCAGCCAGGGTTTGATCCCATTTCTGACCTGTAGTGAAGCCCCACTCCAGGGATGACCTATAGAAGACCCTGTTCTACCAGCAGAAAAACCCTGTTTCCATAACAACCTAGCAGCAAGGCCCCACTCCTGGAGCATGCCAGCAGCTAAACCTCACACCCAGGGGAGGCCAACAGGAAGGCCCCATGCCCCAGTGCAAAACAGAATGGAAGCCTACCTTCCAGAGAAAACAAGCAGCTAAGCCCTGAAGCCCAGTGAAAGCCAGAAGTAAGATCAAAAACCCAAACACAAAAAGCTTTAGACAGTGTAGGACCAGAGTCCAACTCTGACATAAAAACAAGTCACAAAAAAGGCAGAAAAAAATGAACAAAAACCAACAACTATAGAAAGATAGTATGGTAATAAGGAGGATCAAGGCATAAACTTGGAAGAGGACAAGTGTCAAATTGGCTACATGTTTTTTTGTGACCTCAAAGAAAAATGTAATTTGGTCTCAGGTCCAAAAAGAATTTCTGGAAGAGTTTTAAAAAAATATTTAAAAAAGCAAATTAGAGAAGTAGAAGAAAAATGGGAAAACAAATGAGAGTAATGTCAGAGGATCATGAAAAAAGAGTCAGTGGCATGGGAAAAGATATACAAAAATTTGCCAAGGAAAATAACGCCTTAAAAAATAGAATTGGCCAAATGGAAAAGGAAGTACAAAAGCTCACTGAAGAAAATAATTCCTTAAAAATTAAAATTGAACAAGTTAAAATTAATGACTGTATGAGACATCAATACAATAAAACAAAAAAAATTAAATAGAAACAAATGTGAAATTTCTCATTGGAAAAACAACTGACTTAGAAAATAGATCTGGGAAAGGTAATATAAGAACTATTGGACCACCTGAAAGCTAGGATAAAAAAAGAAAAAGCCTGGACATTTTTCAAGAAATCATCTAAGAAAATTGTCCTGTTATATTAGAACCAGAGAGCAAAGTAGAAGTCGAAAGAATCCACTGATCACCTGCTAAAACAGATATACTCACAGTTAAAATAAAGGGCTGGAGCAAAATTTATGCTTCAGTATAAATATTATGTTTCAGTGAGGTAAAAAAAGCAGAGTAGAATTATGATTTTAGACAAACTTAAAGCTAAAATAAATTTAATTAAAGAGATAAACAGGGAAAATACATTATGTTAAAGGACATCATAGCCAATAAATCAATATCAATGCTAAAATTTTTAAAGGAAAACTTCAGTAAATTGAAAGTGGATATAGAGAGTAATATTTTAATATTGGGTGACTTTAACTTCCCCCTCTCTGAATTAGACAAATCTAACAAATAAGTAAATAATAACAAAATTAAGGGGATGAATAGAACCTTAGATAAACTAGATACAATAGATATCAGAAGATAATTGAGTGGTATTAGAAAAGAATACACTTTTTTCTTAACTGTACATGGTACCTTTTAAAAAATATGACCATATATTAGGGCACAAAAACTTTATCCTTAAAAGCAAAAAAGCAGAAATATTAAATTCATCCTTTTCAGATCACAATACAATAAAAATATATTCAATAAGGAACCATGAAAACAGATTAAAAACTAATTGGAGAACAAACAATCTAATCTTAAAGAATGGGTGGGTTAAAGAAAAAATCATAGAAACAATAAATAATTTTATTAAAGAGAATGACTATAACGAGACAACATACCAAAACTGATGGGGTACAGCCAAGACAGCAAGCAGAGGAAAATTCATATCACTAAATGCTTATATTAATAAAATAGAAAAAGAGCAGATCAATAAAATGGGTATTCAATTTAAAAAACTAGACAAAGAAAAATTTTGAAAGTACTAATTAAACTGCAAATTGGAAAGTGTAAAAATTAAAGGTGAGATTAATAACATCATGTAAAAGAAAACCATTGAATTAATAAATAAAATCAGGAATTGACTTTATGAAAAAAACGATGAAATAGATAAATCATTTGTTAATACGATTTAAAAAAAGAGAGAGAAGAAAACCAAATTACTAGTATTAAAAATGAAAAGGATAAACATACCACTAATGAAAATGAAATCAAAGCAATTGTAAGGAGTATTTTGCCCAATTATAGTCTAATAAATTTAGCAACTTGAGTGAAATGGAAGAATATTTACAAAAATATAAACTGCCTAAATTAATAGAAAAAGAAATAGAATATCTGAATAAACCTATTTTAGAAAAAGAAATTGAAAAGGCCACAAATGAATTTCTTAAGGGAAAAAAAACCATTAAGACTATATGGATTTACAAATGAATTCTACCAAACATTTAAACATCAACTAATTCCAATATTAAATAAATTATTTGGAATAATAGAAAAGAGTCCTACCAAACTCCTTTTATGAAACAAATATGTAGACCCAGATGGCTCAGGAGGAGAGAGTGAGGCTGATGACTCTGCACAGCCCTGCCTCACTTAAATCCAATGCACTTACAAGTCATGACACCACCTTTTCGAGGTCATGGTCTTCTTTGGAAATGAAATGCAAATAGCAACATATGATACCTAAACACAGGAAGAGCAAAAATAGAGAAATAAAATTGTAGACCAATTTCATTAATGAATATGGAAGCAAAAATCCTGAATAAAACACTAGCTAGGAGACTACACCAATGTATTACAAAAATTGTATGTGGTTACCAAATGGAATTTATACTAGAAATATAGGGATGGGTTGACATAAGGAAAACTATTAACATAATTGATTATATCAATAATAAAATCATACATTTATATTAATAAATGCAGAAATAGTTTTTTTAAATAAAATACAACATTCATTCCTATTTAAAACATTTGAAAGCATAGGTATAAAGGGATTTTTCCTTAAAATGATAAAAAAAAAAGCATCTACCCCAAACCATTAGCAAGCATTAATTGTAGTGAGGATTAGCCAGAAGTCTTCCCAATAAGAACAGGAGTGAAACGAGGATGCCCACTGTCACCAATATTATTCAATATTATATTAGAATTGCTAGCAATAGTAAAAAGAGAAGAAAAAGAAATTGAAAGAATCATAGTGGGTAATGAGGTAATAAAACTATCTCTTTTTGCAGATGATATGATATATTTTGAAAGTCCTAGAGATTAGGACTTTCAAACAATACTTTTAGCAAAAGAGCAGGATATAAAATGAACCCGCATAAACCATCATCATTTCTTTCTATCATCAACAAAACCCTGCAAGAAGATATAGTACAATATATGCCCCATTTAAAGTAATTGTAGACACTATAAAATATCTGGGAGTATACCTACCAAAACAAACCCAGGAACTACTTTTTTTTTTTGGAGGGCAGTTGGGGTTAAGTGACTTGCCCAAGGTCACACAGCTAGTTTTTTGTGTTAAGTGTCTGAGACCAGATTTGAACTCAGGTACTCCTGACTCCAGGGCCAGTGCTCTATTCACTGCACCACCTAGCCACCCCAGAAACTACTTTTATAAAACACAGTTATAAAACACTTTTTATACAAATCAAGTCAGATTTAAATAATTAGAGAAATATTTGTTGTTCATGGGTAGGCAGAGCCAATATAACAAAAACAACAGTTTTACCTAAAGAAATCTATTTATTCAATGCCATCCCAATTCAGTTACAAAAAACATTATTTTAATGAATTATAAATAATAATAACAAAATTAATTTGGAAGAACAAAAGGTCAAGAAATCAAAGGGGTTAATGAAAAAATGTAAAGGAAGGAAGTTTATCAGTACTTTGCACAAAAGTGCTTTGTAATGGAGTAATTATCAAAACTTCCTGGTACTGCCTGAAAAATAGAAAAACAGATCAGTGGAATCGGAGTAGACATACAATACATGGTAGCAAATGATTATGGTCACTGTGTGTTTGACAAATGTTAAACTGAGGCAAATAAATTAAATAGCTTTTCCACTGTCACATTAAGTATTGAAGTGGAATTTGAACGCAAGTCTTCCTGACTCCAAACCCAGGGCTCTATTCACTTTACCACTTAACTTCCTCTAAGAGCAGCATGGTGTAGATAAACGGAAGATACAGACTTTTAGCTAGTCTGCTTCTTTCCCATTTAGTTCTTTCTCCAAGCTCTTATCAGTCCAGCAGAAGGCATTTGACTATGTGCATTGTCTTTGATGACTCCTTGATTCCTGGAAGAGCAGGGCTACTAGACTAAACTGTGGTTGCAGATGGAATTGAGCAGAGCCAGCTCTTGTCAGTAGTGTATATTTTCCCACAGTGTGCCACAAACAAAGTGTGCCAATGAGTTTCACTTCCGTTAGTTTTATATCTGGCAAATATAAAATCCTAGGTGCAGTAATAGTAAGGAAATAGGAGAAAATTTGTTGGTGGTTGATACCATTACCTCCAAACAGGTACACTCTTATCATATCTTACTAGCAAACACAGGGTTGTAGAAAGATGGAACTGTCAGGTGGTTAAACACTAATTTATTAAAAAGCACAAATTTACCTTGGTGTACTGCACATTAAAAGGCTTATTATTTATTTGGAAAAAGATTGAAGATAGAATATAAGCCTAAAATATGACAATACTAGGTAGTATCAGTTAAATATCAAAGGAGCGTGCAGACACTAAGGATTCTAGGAGTTCAGATGTGAAAGGAAGAGATTATTGTGGGTTAGGAGAGTTAGTGGATGTATCACACAGGTCATGGGATTTGAGCTGGGCTTTGAGGAAGGGTAAGACTTAGAGAAACAGAGAGGAAATGGTTTGGGGTGGTAGGAATTAAAGGCAGAGGAAGAAGAGCAGACAGGAGAGCAAGTACTTATGTCTGGGAAACGAGTAGTTCAATTCAGTTAGGATAGTTCAATTCAATTCAATAACTACATGATGCTTGTTGGATTGAATTGAGCAGATAATTCCTACTAAGAAAGTAGTGCAATGGTGTGCAACATTACATATATTTTCAGATTATTTTGATATATTGAATGGTTTTGGTGAATTGCTATTTCTCTTTTTCCTCTGAAGTATATGATTTGCCATATAACATTACTCTCTGGATATGGGGAGGGAGAGCAAAATGAAAAGATTGAAACAATATAAAAGCAAAATCATCCATCCATCCATCCATCTCTCTCTCTCTCTCTCTCTCTCTCTCTCTCTCTATCTATCTATCTATCTAATCTATCTATCTAATAAGGAGACCAGTAGAAAATGAAGCTGGAAAGGTAGGTAGGTAGGTGTCAAATGACTTGAATGCCTGACTAAGGAGAGAAAGAGGCCTGACTCTGCAGGTAAAGGCCTTGAGTTCACTCCCCTTTGGACTTTTACTGACTGTATGACCTTGGGCAAGTCACTTAATCTCCCCAGATTTCAGTTTCTTCACTTGTACAATGAGAAGTCACACCTTCTAGCCCTAAATCCAGGATCCTATGATCCTAGGATTTTGTCTATCAGGCACTGATGAACTGGTAAAAATTTTGGAGTAGGTTTATGTGTGAACCTAGCTATGCCTTGGTTGCATCCTTCTAGTTTCAGAGGGAAGGATCAGACCTATGAGTGTCTGTCCATCATGAGCTGGATTGACCTGATCATTCACATTACATGTATGTGGACAGTTTACCCAGGCCTGTGGGTACTGGTGATACCAATTAATTTTACAAAACCTAACACTCTATCAGAATCTAGGGGCTGCTGATGTGCCATGAGGCAGATGAGAATGAATGACTTAAAAGTGAGATGCTATTATTTTCAATCTCCTGAGAAGTCCCTACATTTTCACCTTCTCCATTCAGGTTGAATTGGAAAAAATGTCCTTGTTAATACTCCCTTTTTGGGGGTGGGGGAGGTTAGGTGTTTGTCTGACTCATTTTCTATATTCCTTGTATTAGTGCAATCCATTTTCACCCTAAATTCTGACATTCTGCTTTTTTGAGGTGTGTTGTCAGAAATGATTGGTTACTTCAGAGACTAGATTGATATCCAAAGTTCAAAATGCACAGAGATTTTTGCAGACATATAGCCAGATATACTTTAACTGCAGCTGGCCTTACGCTACAAAGTACAGTTGGGCACAGACTTAGTTTGAAGTTGGAGAACCTCCTTTAAGGGTTAACATGCTGGCATCCTGCCTAAAGCCTTCCTTTGGCCAGGACCAGTGGATCCAGCTTACTTTTGTGAAAATAGTTCTTGCCTGGGACCTAGAAGCTTAGGGTTCCTAGGCTCAGCTGCTACACTAAGTAAAAATGTGACCTTAAACTTTCTAGACCTGTTTCGTAGTATTTCATGCGGGAATAATAATATACCTCCTACGTATTGAACAAACGGGATCAAATAAGATCACATGAAATTACTCTGAAATAAAAAAATACTTAAAAAAATCAAAGTGATGGTAGAGAGCAGCAAAGTATTACCATCATTATTAGCTCCCATTATATCTGTTTTTGGTCTTGCCACAACCTTTGGCTTAGGACCTAAATCTGACCTAAATTATTTTTAGCATTATCGTTAAACTCCTCATTCTTATTGTTACCTTCTATCCCAAGTGAAAGCAACTACCTATATTTAATGAGTCCTAAGAAAAAGAGCATAGAAATTGGGGAACAGAGCATTAAGTGAGAAAGAAAAAGACAAGACTACTTTATATTTAAATTATTCTATTCCCTGTAATCAGTTCTGGTTTATTCAGGCTAATAGGGTGGAGCTAAGAGAAATTTGGCATACGGGGTCTCCATAGAGGATTTTTTTTTTTTTACCAATACTGACTATGTAAGTATGATAATATTACTTAATTTCCCAGTATCCTAGGAAATTCTCTAACACTGCAGGTTAGGGTCTTCTTCCCTGGCCCTCCCTTCTCCTACCCCCTGAAAACAATTAGGTTTTAAGGAAGAGATGTTCACTTATGGATAATCCAGGAACTATTTACAACACACTTGGTCTTGGTTTGCATTATCCCAATAGTTTCCAAATTTTATTTAATGATCTTTCTCATTTTTTTCTTACCAAAAAAAACCCCCAAACAAATCCTTTATTCCACTTTTCAGAAAACAATCTTCATACATAACTTTCTTAATCCTTCAAATGAATAATTTATCCATGGTGAAGAGATAGATATTATTTCACTTTTAAAATAAGGCATTGTAAAACTTACGTTTGATTGCTGAAAATTTCAAGCATCTATAACCATTCTTTAGTTATTTTAATTTTTTAAGAGTTACAGGGTTTTATTTTTGAAACCAGTTTATTATATTGTACTGAACAAAAATGATTTACGTTGAGATATGTATCAGATACGGAGCTACCTCTAATTCCCACACAAAAATAGTTTAACTTCAAGTTTACCCACTTTGCATGCAGCAAGCTGCACAAAGGCATCATGAACTTATTCTGATTCATGGTGAGAGTTGCACTATGTTGCGATTCAGCACATACCAACCCAAATTTGACCTGATTTGTACATACTATATTAAATAATCACTGGACTGGGTGGTGTTTACTGCCATTTGGAGTGAATTTTCCATGTTAGTGTAGCTTTTGTTCATTTTGATTTGAACTTTGTTTTCATTGAAAAAACTAAATTTGTTTATGTAGGTGCTATACTACAATTATTTTGGTTCTTGCTTCGGACTACAGCCAGCTTTCACAACTAAGCTCTGAGAGGTTCGCCTCTACAATTTGGAAACCTGAATTATATAGTTAGATCAAAAAAAATTTTTTTTTTGCATTCCTAGATCTGTTTTGCTTGTACCCTTCACCAACAGGGCACCAGGGGGCATCCTAGAACCAGGTTTGTGGAAAGAGTGATACAAAGCCATTGCAAATAATGCCCCAAGTGGTCATCTGAAGTTGACTGCATTTATGGGAAGTTTTTATGGAAAGATGGTAAGATCCCCATCCAAAAAGCAATGAGGTTCATCCATAATCCAGTTCTCACTGGTGACTATTACTCTAGAGGAAGAGAGGCAGAAAAAAGAAGAAAAAGGAGTGAAGTACTGAGACATTTGAAAGTAACGGGCCTTTTCAATCAAACATCCAGTTTGTAGAGCCCATCTGAAATGCCCTATTCCCAGCCTCTGGCATGAACCTGCAATTGAGCTGCTACCTTTAAATACATCATAACAACCTCAGCAGAACCTTTCCTCATTAGCACTATATTTCTTTGGTGTAATAATGATTTACTGCTAATTACTTTGGCCAAGCAGTTCTGTTTTGGCTAATCATTTCACTTCCTGGAGCTGATTCCCTGCTGCTGGGCTTTTATCCCACATTAATCAAAAATACTATGGTTGAAGCATTAGCATTTAGGTCTGGGTTCCATGATGCCCTAGATCTGGCCACATCTGAGACTGGGGTTTGGGTTTCTGGAATAGGCAAAGTTGTGTAAATCACACTCCTTTCTTCTGCCTTAAGTTCTTGTATTCACCTTGGAAAAATAAATTTTCCTTCTTTTTTAGAAAGCAGGATAAATGTGATATTCTCTTTCCTTGACCTTTGTGACCTTTATTCTCCATACACTCCTGTGATTACTTTCTGTTTGTCTCTTTTGCTAAGTTCTCTCTCTTTACCTGTGAGATATTTTTCTAATGTTAAATCATCTAGCCTTTTGGTCTTTTCCATACATGTCTTTCCTTGAAGAACAGTAGTGTTGCATTTTGAAGAAAGTGCTGGGCTTGTAGTCCGGAGGACCTGGGTTCAGATCCTGCTTTTGCTGCTGGGTAGCTGTATAGCCACAGGCAAGTTGCTTTAAAAAAATATTCTGACTATAATCTCTTCTCCCACAGAATCTCTAAGGGGCTTCCCTCTACAGTTTGGAAACCTGCATTATATAGTTAGATTTTCTGAAAAGTAGATTTATATTTAACAAGCCTTTATCAAGAGAGAAAGATAATCATTCAGAGTCTCATTTTCTCATCTGTGAAATGAGGATTACTGATTACTATAGGTATTACTAAGCCTATCTCACAGATGTGATGTAACAGTCACGAGAGAGAATATATGCAAAGTGCTTTGCAAACTTGAAAAGACTATTAAATCTTCCGATACTACTGTTATTCAATATTTCCAACATTCTTGTAGTTTCAACAAAGCAAATAATACCCACATTTTAAATTTCCTACTCCGATTTTTTCGCTTGATTTAAGAATTCATTGGGCTGTCATGCTGTCTAACTATGTCTAACCATGATGGAAAAAAGCAAAATGGATGGAATACATATTGCTTAGATTATGCAACTAGATAGCCACTAAATTAGCACATACACATATATATATTACATAATATGCACATGTATATAATAAATATGCATGCACACATGTGCATATTTTATTTATACACACAGATAGATAATATGCAATTGTACAAATCATATATATCTTAAACGAGTGATGCAGGTAGACAATAAACTAGGTCCAGAATTGAGTAGCAAGAAATCAGGCTAGATCAGTGGTTCTCAACCTTCCTAATGCCGTGACCCTTTAATACAGTTCCTCATGTTGTGGTAACCCCCAACCATAAAATTATTTTCGTTGCTACTTCATAACTGTAATTTTGCTACTGTTATGAATTGTAATGTAAATATCTGATATGCAGGATGTATTTTTATTGTTTCAAATTGAACATAACTCACAGGTTGAGAACTTCTGGGCTAGATCATATTTGGGAAATTAAATATCACTTTCAATTAACCAGAAGTGCTAGCCATTATGAAAGCCCATCTCTTTAAAACTCCAAAAGTCTCTAGGCAATTCTATGTGGTTGCAAATTGTAATATATCATGATACCAGATGAATTATAAGTATAAACAACCTAGAGGTCAATGGAGAAATGCATGATCAGTGTAATCAGAAGGCACCATGTACTCAATGATAAATGAAAAGCCAGAAATGCTGAAAAAGATATTTTTGAGGATATGTATGATGGGCAATGTCAACAGGTCCCAATTATATTGTGCAATGAGAGGTAACAGAACAGCAGCCTAAGTAGCACATTAGTACCCTAAATATACTAAAAGAAAAAGAGGAAGAACTTCTGAATGAAAGATCTATGAAAGCTCTTTGGGAAAACATGCCCAAGAGTCACATAGGATCACAGAGTTAGATCTACACAGGTAGTTAGAAGTCATTTAGCCTGCATTATCAGATAAGGAAACTAAAAACTGAGATGAAAAAGCGTGGAGCCCTTTTTTTTAAAAGTGTTTTTTTCCAATTACATGTAAAGACAATTATAACCATTCATTAAAAAAATGTTGAGTTCCAAATTTTCTCCCTTCCTCCCTTCCCTCCCTTTCCTAAGATGAGAAACAATTTGATATAGCTTATATGTGTATAATCATGTAAAACATATTTCCATATTAGTCACGTTGTGAAAGAAGACCCCGTCCCAAAGGGAAAAAAACCCCAAAATAAAGAAAGTGAAAATAGTATGCTTTGATCTGCATTCAGACTTCATGAGTTCTTTCTTTCCATGAGGACAGCGTTTTCCATCATGAGTCTTCAAGAATTGTCTTGAATCACGGTATTTCTGGAAGGAGCTGAGTCACTGATAGTTGATCATCACATAATACTGCTGTTATGGTGTATAATGTTCTTCTGATTCTGCTCACTTCACTTTGAATCATCAATTCATATGTTGTTGTTTGTACTTTGTTTTTTTTCTTTTTGGAGGGGGAAGGTCAGGGCAATTGGGGTTAAGTGGCTTGCCCAAGGTCACACGTCTAGTAATTGTGTCAAGTGTCTGAAGCCACATTTGAACTCAGGTTCCACTGACTCCAGGAATGGTGCTCTATTCACTGCATCACTTAGCCACCACTTTCAGAGGATACTCCAAAAGACAACTGAAGGCCTAATAGGTGCTTATATTTTTAGGTTTATCATATCAACAAGTTGTCTCTGACATATTTTCACTGGTTTGGTTTTCTTATATTTTTTCTACATGTGCATAAATATTTGAGTACTGTAGAGAACACATTTTTATCTTTTTATGACATTCAGAACACTTAGCACTTTAAATCAAAGAACACTTAGCACTTTAAATCAATGTGTATTAAATGTTTTTGCACTCTGTTTTTTTTGTACTGTTTTTTTCAAAGAGAACCATGACATCAAGGAGATGGTGACATGACATGCAGGTAAATTGCATTTAAGTGAGGGAGGGCTGTGCAAAGTCACCAGCCTCACTCCTCTGTAGCCAGCTGGGTCCAGTGGTAAGATATTGATCAGCACATATAAGTCTTTCCAGGTTTTTCTGAAATCTGATTGCTCATCATTAATTATAGCACAATAGTATTTTATTACATTCGTGTGAAACAACTTGTTCAGCTATTCCCCAATTGATGGATATCCATCCCCTCATTTTCCAACTCTTTGCCACTACAAAAAGAGCTACTATAAAAATTTTTATACACGTAGGTCCTTCTCCAACTCATTTAACAGATGAGCAAACTGAGGTGAATAGAGTTAAGTGACTTGCATAGGGTCACATATCTAGTAAGTGTCTGAATCTGGATTTGAACTCAGATCTTCCTCAATCCAGGCCCAGCACTCTAGTCACTGTACCACCTAACTGTCTGTAATGTTAAATAGCCATAGGAATAGCTGGAGGACCTCACTACCTATAGGCAACCCCTCTTCCATTTAGAACTTTGTGCCAAGGATCCTCCATGGCAATAGTGAATACCTTTGGTAACCATCCATCTCCCTATTTTATTCCTCTCTTGGTAGTGATAATTAGAAGACTGTAAAATAACTTGCAGTCACCAAACAATAAACACAATGAGATTTTACGTGCTTTTGTTACCTCCTTTTGGTCAATTGTGAAAGGAGCTACAGAAAATATTTTGTGATAGCCTGATTATTGCCTTTCCATACTTTTTTTTTTTTACCAAAGATATCAGTGATATATGTGTACATTGTTACTATAAAGATTTTACAAGGACAATAAAGTAAGTAAATGGGCTGGTATTGATATTACTTGCCTCTTTTCATAGTGAAATTTTAAGTAGCGTCTCTGATATTTTCCAATCATTTAATATCTTCTCGTTTTTGTTTTTCTAATTTTGTGCATGACTTTGCTATGAAATCTGGTGCTCTCAGTGTACACAGAGAGCTGACTTAGAATTGCTATTCATACCAGTAACTACTTATTTCCTGTCTGTTAAAATAGGTTCAATTTCATTATTTGGAACATTTATTCAGTTTTCACAACATCCTTCACTTCTCAATTCTCTCTGTAAAAAAAAAAAATACTCATGATATATAGGCAGGAGACATCTGGGTGTAGGCTACAAGTTTGTGATAATATACACAAGTTTCAAGTTCCATTGTTTTGAGAGATGAAAGAACACTTTAAAATGTGAAACCATGCTGGCTTGGTCCACTATGAATTTATGTTACAGCATCTCCACTGGACCATCGCTGAAGCACAACAATCCTTTTGCACCTCCCAAGCTGAGTCACTATCCTATTCACCAGAGAAGTTTCCAAACCTTTTCACACATTCTTAAATCTCCCATAGGTCTCCCTCTCACATGAGATCTTTGCCTCGTATTTCACTGAAACATTCACTCAATTTTTTTTTCCTGCTCTCTGACTGTCTCCTCTTTCACCTCTGTTCCACAATAAGATGGTCCTTCTCCTTGCCAAGTCAAGCCCCTCTTTAAACAAAAGGTTTCCATTCCAAGCCATGTTATCCAGCAGGATGCCCCTTCTGTCGTTGCCACTCTCTCACTTATCTTTCTCTCAGCACAGAGACTCTTAGTCTTTTTTTTAAGTTCCAAATTACCTCCCTCACCTTCTCTCCACTCCATCCCTAGATGAGAAAGTAAGAAAAACAAAACCCATTACAAATATAAAGTCGTGCAAAACAAATTTCTGTATTAGTCATGTTCCAAAAATAAAAAGAAAGAGCAAAATATACTTTAACCTATACTCTGAGTCTGTCAGTTTTCTATGTGGAGGTGGATAGCATGCTTGATAATAAGTCCTTTGGAACTGTGAGGGGTCATTGTGTTGATCAGAGTTAGTAAGTTTTTCAAAGTTGATTATCTTTACAAAATTGGTGTTACTGTGTAGGTTGTTTTCCTGGTTCTGCTCACTTCACTTTGCATCAGTTTACATAAGACTTCCCAGATTTTTCTAAAACTATCTCCTCATTTCTTATAGAACAATAGAATTCCATCAAATACATATACCATAATTTTTTCAGGCATTCCCTAATCCATGGGCATCCCCTCCTTTTCCAACTCTCCACCACCACAAAAAAGATGCTATTTTTTAATACATACTAGTACTTTCCCTCTTTCATTGATTTCCTTGGGGATACAACTCTAGTAGTAGTAGTATTGCTGGGTCAAAGAATATTCAGTTTAATAGCTTTTGGGGCATAGTTCTAAACTGCTTTCCAGAATGGTTGGACATAATTCCACCCACAATGCATTACTGTGACTATTTTCCCATATCCCCTCCAGCATTTGTCATTTTAGTTTCTTCTCTACTGCCTGCAAACATGGCCATGTCTCCCATCCTCAGAAAAATCCTCACTTGATGCACTCACCCTTACTATTATGTATCACCTCATTTTTCATGGCTAAACTCCTTGACAAGTCAGTCTACAATTAATGCCTTTACTGCCTTTCTTCTTAATTCTCTACATTTGGCTTCTAACTTCATCATTCAAGGAAAACTTGTCTCTTAAGTTACCAAATTAAATCTCTAAGTTGCCAAATCCAATGTCTTTTCTCAACACTCGTCGTTCTTGACCTCTCTGCAAACTTTGACATTGTCTATTACTCTTCTCCCTGATATTATCTTCTTTCTAGGGTTCTCTGATGCTACTCTATCCTGGGTCTCCTCCTGCCTGTCTGACTGCTCCTTCTCAGTCTCCTTTGGGGATGTTCATCCAGGTCACATTCACTG